>JABUQX010015586.1:0-25090 GCA_015478945.1 Trachelipus rathkii | reverse complement strand
TCATATGTGTTGTAACAGTAGGCCTACCGGGGTTCGATGTCGGTCAGTGTGTGTAAAAGGTGTGAACTGCCTGATGCCGTTAGAACGAGAATACACACACCACCACATTATATAGTATATTATACCATATCTTAATATAGTACTTACACAACGTTAAGGTATACCTTATGAACCGTACATATACTAACGTATCTTCGTAGTAGATATATAATAATATATAATATACTATATATTATATACAATATATTATATAAATTATTCATTATAATTATTATTACTTACTACTTATTATTATTATTAATTGAGCTATCTTCTTATTCAATTACCTTTTATTAGGAAAATTAAATTTTATCACTTAGTGAATATTATTATTATTCGACACGCTACGCACCGATAAATAAGACACAGTCAACCTTTAGATCCGATACACGGCGAATTAAAACTATCACGCACATACCTCCAACGCACCATTGACTATCATTATTATTTCATGTATGATATCAACCTCACCTATGTTCCCACTTACTATCATCATATATAAACATCTATTAGCCCTACTAATGTAATCTCATCTTATTGATTCATCTCGAACTATTACATTATTATCCGCTCACTTCGCATCCTCCATCTTCACTTCTCCGGTAGCTATCCCAGTGTCATCTGCATATACCGGTGCACTTCCATCGCAGAGTTGGTATGGCCTCTCCTTCTATCTCAACCTCAACTGATTACCTATCCACTCATAACAATATCTCGTCCTCAATATATCAAACATCACAACTTATCAATATAACCCTCTATGTCTCTTTGTTTCTCTTTCTCAATATCAGATCAATGATAATAACACCCTACTCAATAATATATAAAATATATATACTGTATAATTAATATCATCAACTATATAATATATATACGATACACAATATATAACGTAATAACTCTAGACCTATCATCTCACGTACTAATAATATTCATATATATATATTCATAATACATGATCTCCTCACGCTAGACATCTGTTGATGTGCCTCTCACCGGCCTACATTGTATAAGATACTGTTGACTCCATTTTATACGGCACCCAACCCGGGGAAAATTTTCGGTTTCAAGCCTAGGAAAAACCAACATACGAAACTTTCGGGCCTATTATCTTTAATTACTGCAACTTAATCTATTACTTTAATTAGCGTTATTCAAAATTTTTAGCTTTCATGCTTTTTTCTCTATTCCTTTCCTAAGAATCAATCAACAATAGAATTTTGATTTAATATTTCACCTCACTGATAATTCACAACTTCCACCCGCCGTGTTCTCACTCTTGCCCGCCTGACTACGACTCAATTATGAATCTACCCTCCATCTATACTAATTAAATCTCAGCTTGCATGCGAGAGGCAACACAATACCCATCCATCTGCCAACTCCATCCCAACATTCCACCCTCACCATCCGCCTTTACTACGCACCGCATTCTCGATTAGCGCCTCTACTCACTTAAATTTAACAACTCCGACTCCCACCATACCCTCGCCGCAACAGTCTCCATCTGCATCACCTCACCTTCTCTATGGGTAATGGCAGCTCCGTGACTTCGTGCCGTCGATTCTATTTTATCCGATCTACTGGATTACCGCAGTTCATCCACACCCCCTTTTAACCGCGTTGATGACCCCATACAACCACGGCTCAACTCTGACTCCACAGAGCACTTCCTCACCACTGACATTCAACCATTCCGCAACCTTTCCTCATCTCACCTCCATGTCCGAACGACGCTACAGTTCAGAGCTCGACCCCTCATGATACATCTATCGTCGCCCAGCCATAATTGCCGCCGCACCCTTCCCTCCATCTACACGCATGAACGACCTGCCGCCACGATCTACCACACACCTCTCTCATTTATTCATTATCCTATTATTCTTATTATTATTTTATTTACATACGGAATTTAATTTTTTTTCTAAGTTCTTTGAATTTTATTAATTTGATTTTCGAATTATTATTATAATTTTATTGGGTAATTTTTATCTATTAATGTCAAAACTCCCCCCCGGACCCGGGAGGCTGGCAACGCGGCACCTGTCTGAGACACGTGTCAGGCGCGTGCCACCACCTTTATTCGACCTTGAACCCCCCAGGCTCGCTTGTGTTCTCATAGCCGTCTCGCTTACCCCGCATCCGTACCTGACCTCGTCCCCACTGTGCCTAACCCGGCACCAGCCCGGGCTATGGCTCGCTCAATAACTCGCCCAAACTGATATCATAAGGGGGTGGGCCGACCGCCAGCACCCCGGATCAATATTACTATCAAATACGATAAAAATATTGCTCAACAATATCCACATTACGATCTATTATTCGTCAAGGTGTAGTATTCTTACAAACTCTCCATTACGTATTACATTCACTTCAATTTATTGAAGCTAACACTCTGCCTAAGCACGGCCAAAGCTACTCATTTTTATAACTGATAGGTGTCGAAGCACAAAAAAACTATACTGTCAATTTCTTATTTAATTTCTTAAATATTAATTAAAATTAACATTTGAAAACCCAGTATTTACTAATGTATTTAACCTTCAAATCATTGAAATGTTAAGTTACATTTTATTATTGCCATTTTCGTTCCTGCGTACTCACTAGCTCTTAAACAACGCCGAGTCATACATAATATATACTATACTATATATATATGTAGGTATTATGAGTATTTTATTTATATAGTATATATTATCTTATATATCATTATAATATAGTATATATAAGATATATAATATAGTATATATATATATATATGTATATATTACATTATAATATATATATATATATATATAGTATTTACTTTTGAAGTTAACTATTGATATATTATATGATATATACTAATACCTATATATATATATAATTATATTATTATTTAATATTATTATATTATTATTATATTTTATTATATTATTAATTATTATATTATTATTATTATTATGTTTATTATTATTAATTATCTAAGTCACTATTTTTTTTATTTATATTATTGGTGCTTTCTACGTTGTTCGCTTACTATAATTATATATATATATATATATATATCATATATTATATAAATTATAATATTATATAACTATACATATATATATATATATATATGTATATACTATATATATATTATTATACATTTGTTTGTGCTGTTTGGTACACTGTGTGTGGTGTTGCTTAATACTCGGGCAAGATTAGCATATATATACATATAATATATATAATATATATATATATAATATTACTATATATACTATATATTATATACACTATATTATATATATATAGATATATATATATATATATATATAATTATATATATACTATAATACTAATATAATATATATATATATATATACATTATATATATTATATATATAGTACTTATATTGTGTGTGTGCTGGTGTGTGTGGTTTGTGTTTAGTGTGTCCCCTCTGAGTATGTGTATGTGGTTGTGTGGTGTTGCTGTCTGTCATGTGTATGATGTGTTCGTGTCAGTGTATTATCAAGTGAGAAAATTTAATTAGTAATTTTTTTTCAGTTAGAAATTCAAAAATAATTTCCGTTCTAAATTTTTTATGGATCTTATCGCTAAACGTTCAAATAAATTATGCGTGAAAACGTTTGTCTAAAAAAATAGATTTTGATCTTCCCGAATAGTAAGATAATATATATATACTACATATATAATATATTATATATATATATATCTAGCTAAATACTAACTATATATCATATATATATATAACTATTATATATATATATATATATATATAATATAATATATATTTATATATAATATATTATATATATAAAATATATAATATATATATAAATATATAATATCTATATATAATATATATATATATATATATATATATATATATATCATATATATTATATAATATATAATATATAATAATATAATGATAATATTATAATACTATATATATACTAATATATATATTAGTATATAATATATAATATATAATTATAATCTAAATATAATATACTATATATATTATATATATATATAATAATATAATATTGGTATTAAAATATTATATATATATACTATCATATATATATATATATATATATATAACACTACTATCAATATTATAATACTATATATATATATATATGATAGTAATATATATAATAATACATATTATAACTAATATTATATACATATATATATATATTAAATATATATTAATATATATATATACTAATATAAATATATAATATACTTATATACTATATATATATATTATATATATATATATATAATTCTGTCGTGTGTGTGCTTAAATTGGTTTACGACCCCTTCCCTTTTCGGGCATATAAATGAGTCGGTACTCATCGATATCAGAATTATTTAATGTAAGTTAAAAAAATATAAGTCAATAGCATAGATAGATAGATAGCATAGACATAGATAGATAGATAGATAGTAAGATAGATAGATAGAATAGATACGAATAGATAACTAGATAAGATAAAGATAGATAGATAGATAGATAGATAAGATAGATAGATAGATAGATCTAGATAGATAGATAGAATCAGATAATAGCATAGATTAAGATAGATAGATAGATAGGATAGAATACGATAGATAGATAGATAGCGATAGGATAGGATAGATTAGTTAGAACGGCATATAAATGAACACAATATTTTTATTTGAAAAAAAAACGAATAACTTTACTACAATATAAATGATATAAGAGAAAGTGGAACATAGATGCCACTACAAAATATCGGTCATATCGAGACCCTCTAATTCGGACGCCGGAACGTTATCTACAACGTCCATCACTTGCAGCGTCAACATAACCTTAATGAGGAAATAAATCGAAGGCGACAGTGTTGGTTTGACATGTCTACGTCAGTTTCTCAAACGTTAACAGTAATCCAAGAAAGCTTTTTTATCAAAAAGTTTAAAATTTAGGCTCTTAATTTGTGAGTTGGTTATAACATCATTATATATTAATAATACTATAATATATATATAACGATATATAATTCTATTATAATCATCATCATTAATATATATATGATATTAATATAATAATATTTATTCTATACACTAATTATAATAAACTTACTATTATATATATCATATATATATATATATATATACTATAGTACCTATTGTTATATGTATATATACTTATAGTATAATATATAATATAATATATATACAAAACTAACTAAGAATCTTTATACTATCACTATTATAATATATAATTAACAAAAAAATTTATAAACTAACTATTTTATATAACAATATATACGTTACTATAATATATATATATATATAGTATATATAATATATATATATATATATATATAAAATATATATACATTTTATATATATGGCTGAATGAATGTTTGTTTGTGTATCTGTGTGTGAGTGAGTGTGTGTAAGCGTAAGTGCTGAGTGTATCAGTGTGTGCAGTTTGCTAAGTGTTACAGTGCCTATGCCTGCTTCGAGGTGGTGGAGGTGTAGTGTGCTGATGTCATAAGGTATGGCATGTATAGTGTCCTATTGTCATGGGTGGGTGTAGGGTGTGCAGGTGTACGTGTCTAGTTCATGAGGTGTACTATGGTGTGGTGTGCGTGTAGGTGTAGTGTGTGGCAGTAGGCGGGGTATGGCTGTAAAACTAGCCTAGTGGGTGTGCATTGTGTGTGTTGCGTGTGTGTGTAGGTGTACAAACTAATATATATATAGTATATATATCAGATATATATATATATATAGACTTATTATATTAGCTATATATACTACCTACTAGTAATTATCCCTCTCTGTATATATATATAATCACACCCACATACGTATATACCAGCTATCATATATATATAAACATTTCCATTATTATTATTATTATTATCCTATATTATTATTATAATTATTATTATTAATTATTATGATTCATTTATATTATTCATTATTTATTATATCTCTTATTTATTGTGCGCTATCCACGTGTGCTCTTTATCACTCAACTGACTATATTATACTACTATATCATACTATATATATATATATATATATATAATATATACATATAGATTATATAGTATATAATTATATATATTATTATTATTATTATTATCCATTATTATTATTTTTATTACTATTATATTTATTATTATCTATTATATATTATTATTATTATTTATTCTAATATTATTATTCATTATTATATTATTATTATTATTTTTATTATTATTATTTATTATGTGCTTCCCACGTGTTTCACGTGTCGCTAAAATCAGTAATTCTACACACTACTTAGTATAATATAATATACTATATATATATATATATACTACCTACCCTCACTATAGTATATTTATATACCCTATAGAATCATACCCCTCATATTATATATAATACATATATATTATATATTATAGTAATTATTATTATTATTTTATTATTAATATATTATGATTATTATTATTATATTATTATATATTATTATTATTATTATTATATTATTATCATGTATTATTATACACTATCGTGTGTTGTGCGATGTGTGAGCCACCTCTGCCAAGCCCCGCTCCCACCGCCGCTCTTACCCCACGCCTCACAGAATCTACTCCCAGCCGTTAACCATCGCCAATCAGTTCCCGCCTATCCTCCGCCCTCACCGTCGATACGCTATCCTCTCTCTGACGGATCGCCTTGTCAGCCACGCCACTACCCCTCCACTGTCGCCTCGTGCACCAGTTATAAGTGCTACACCGACGAGGTCATACTTTGGGAGCTGCTAAGCATTGTAAGTATCCATCAGATTCGATACCACAGTCATTCAAGAATCGTGAAAAGTGTTGAGGCGTGTAAGTGTAGGTCACTCGCTGACCTCTCATGCCCCCCACCGCGTAAACGTGACTAACGTGAACCCATAGTGTCTATCTGCTGGTGTAGGGTGTCGTGTGTAGATTCCTGGACCCAGCTCCGACCACTCCAAAGTCCTCACCTCTGTCCTTTCCGTCGAATGAGCCACGCTCGAGACCCAGCTCCCACCGTGTGCACCGATTGGAGTGTGTGTCGTAAAGCCGTTAAGTGTGAGTGTATTTCTGCTGTGTGCAGTGTAAGTTGTAATCCTACTGGCCTGCGGTGTTAGGTGTCTGGACCTTTGCCTCAGGTGTGCTGTCTTTATGTCTAAGGAATCGCGGCATGGCCATGTGTCCTATGTATGGCGTGGTGTAGTAGAGTGTTGTATGTGTCTACAAGGGGTTTGGGTTGTTGCTCATGTTCGATGCCTCCTGCTGTGTAGAGGGTGTACGGTAGTGAAACTACGGCGGTTATTTTGTTGCAATATAAGGAGAGCTAATGGGTGTGCGTGCCTCACTTTGTGTTTACCGGTGTCAGTGGTAAGTAATCATATATATTTATATTATATATACAAAGTAATATTTATTATATCATAACCTAACTATACGTAACGCACTATAAATACTATAGTATATATATATACTATTATATATATATATATATATAGATATATAATAATATATATATATACGTATATTATATACATACATATATATATATATATATTATTATATATATATATATTATATAATAATATATATATATATATATATATATATGCTAAGTATATTTCATATATATTATATATATATATATACTATATAGTATATATATATAATATATATAGTATATATATATATATAAAGTATATATATATATACTATATAATATATAATATATATAAATATATATAAACTATATATATATACACATATACTATATATATATTATTTAGTAATACGCCCTATATATATATATATGTATATATATATACTTACGATATTAATATCTATATATAATTAATTATACTATATATATATATATAATATATATTCTAATATTAATACTTAATATTACCTATATATATATATTCAACTACTATATACATCTATATACGTACTATATATAGATACTATATATACATAATTTATATATACTACATATCGACATATCATATATATAATATTTACGTATATATATAACTATTAACTTCTCGTACCACTATAGGAAGATTCGCCATTAAGACAAATTATAGGAAAAACAATTAGAAAACGAACTTAAACCCATGTCAATAAGGGAAGAGCAAGAGAGCAGGCCGAAAATCTAATTAGCAAGTTAATATAATAACGAAACCCGAAGAAGTTTTTAGTTTTATAAATTTAAAAGTAATGGAAGTAGGACAATTGCAGTCCAATAAAATTGATGAACAATTTAGTTGTAGTTCAGTACAGCAGAGTGGTCATACACATTTTCAAATGCGGCTCTATTTTACTGCCTTCAGCTGCTACAGCAGGAAAGTTTCATATAATGTTTGGCTAGGGGTTTGTCTCTCAAGATTTGCATTGTAACAAATAGAACTTACAGAATCGTGAATTTGACGTAAAAAGATATTATAAACGTTTATTAGACCTATTGATCCAGTAAAACTGCAGGACCTGACTGAGATATCATGCAGTAAGAATTCTGAGAAGAAGTTTGTGGTTGACGCAGTAAGTCATCAGCATTGCAAGCACCGTTGTATGTGATTTTAAGCGATCTATAACAATTTGGTATGGTACCAGATGACTGGAAAACAGCATATGTTGTGGCTATGGTCGCTGCCCCCTTAAAAATTTTATTTTCTTATTTAAAGGGGGGGGAAAAAAAAACGCTCCGGTCAAGGGGGGCGGTAAGGTTTTTAAAGGAAGAACTTGTGAAAACATTTACAGCCACGTTAGCTTAACATCCTTCTGCCGTCTGTAAAGGCGCTCTGGAAAACGTTACTGCCAAGTTCAATATAGAGAAATATTTAGAAGATTACAAGGTATTGTTATGACTCCCAGCACGGTTTCAGCAAGGGTAGGTCATGTCAGACTAAAAACCTTTTAGAATTTATGGAATACATTACTGGACTGCCATTGCACCGAGGAGATCCAGCTGATATTGTATATTTAGACCTTAGATAAAGCTTTTATAAGGGTTCCCACAATAATAGCTGATGAAATAGTTTCGATCCTGCCAATGTGTATAGGTGGCAGGTACATTGGTTTGATTAAAGAGTGTTAGCAGAACATAAAAAAAAGTTGTGTACAACTAAATGGGAAATAAATCATCATGGAGAAATAGCGAAGAGTGGCCGCTTCCCCACACGTTCAGTTGCTGCCCACTATTGTCTCTCATGATATATAAATTGATTTAGACCATCTGACTAAATGCAAGTTCTAAGTTTGCAGATCGATACTACAAGTCGGGTCCACCTCAGTTAGGAATAGGAAAGGATTCGATTAAAGATTCAAAATGATCTTGATAAACTTCTTGGCGCGTGCAGATAAGTGGCAAATGAATTTAATAGTAAAAAATTTAAGGTTCTTCAACCTAGGTTACTCAAATAAGAATTTTTAACTACCATATGAATGGGGATTGGCTTGAGTCTGCTGTGACCAAGAAAAAGATTAGTGTGAACACAAGCAGCAATCTGATAAGTATTGTTCAGATATCCTTATTATATATATATAAATATATATATATATACTATTTAATATATATATATATATATATATATATATATATATATAACTATATATATAATTATAACAAGTATCTATTATATATATATATATATAATAATAGAATATATATATTTACTATTCGGAATATATACTTACTTTATATATATAAAACTATATATAAACTATATATATAATAATATATATATATTATATTATATATATATATATATATACATATATATATAGACATAATATATATACATATATATATAATCATATACTATATACTATATATATATTATATATCATAGTATATATATATAAAATATACTAATAAATATTAGTTACTACTATAATATAATTATATATATACTAATCTATATATTATATATATAGTCATATATATATATATACCGTATATATATAAATACATATAATATATACGTATTCTAACTTTGAGATTATTGGCTAATCTTGTATGTCTATAAATCAACATTTCTCACGCTACACAATGTAAGAGTAAACGCTAGAAAAGATCTTCTCGACGCGTCGAGAGAGAATATTCAACAAGTAGAAGATCAAAACTCTGAAGCTAAGGGTGAAGTTATGAACGTGTTTATGGTAAGTAAAATTACCTTTGTCCTTTTTATTTAAATTATTAATTTTTTCCCGTTTCGGCTAAACTTTCTAGCACGACTTAGATTGTTAATCTGGTATCTTAGTGTTTCCAAAAATAGTGATTGCTTCATTTAATATGAGCATCGACTGTTCTTGACATTTAATAAATTCGCAAACATATTGTAGTATATAATAATAAAATATTTATGGCCAAAATAAAATTGAAAGTAGTGCTGTATTTATAAATTTTTAAGAAGCGACTCGAAACCAAATGATGGAATTATTTTCCTCAACGCTTCCGTAAAGAGTATAACCGCAAGTAATTACTTAGAGGGAATCAGTCTCCACTGAAATTAGTGTTCTTTTTAAGAACCATTCCTTGTAAGTAAATCTTCTCAAAAATTCAGAATACATTTTTTTAGGTTTAAAACTACTTAAAATTTTATTTTTCGGTTACAGGCGCAAGTGCCAAATTTTGGCGCTCGGGCGTGAGCATAAAATTTCCACTACCCCCTAATAATAACACAGAAAAACTTCGAATTTTTAGCCGATTTTGACACTATGCAAACACCAAAATGTAGCTCTTTTTTGACCTCTATAACAAACGTTGTTTTCCCCGTCCCCCAGTCTATTATCTGTGTCATGTTAGTCATTCTCAGAAATGTAACAACTTTTTCACACAACTTAACCACATGTTTTGACATTTCTTCGTATCAACTTCCAGATTATTTTTTTCCGAACAATGACTTCAAACTCGAAATATGACATAATAGTTCCATTATCATAAACATAGTACACTCAAATACCTTTTCGATTTTTGAAGTTTATGTGCTCAGCTGTTGTCCAATTTCCGAACGCCCACTTTTGATATTGAAATGAAAATTGCGATAATTGTTTCCTTTCGGCGAAGTGATGAAACTTTCCAGAGCTTCAGTGAAAATCAGAAAAAATGCACAATTTTTACTTAGATAATTTCTTCTTTGTATATGCATTAGTTTTTGCAGTGCGAGTTCTTGAACAAATTTAAAAAAAAAAAATCCGAAATTTTTTAAAAAAATTTTCTTCCTTGAAGTAAACGGCAAAAATCTAAGTAAAAAAGATGCATCCTTGCCCGAAACATATACCCTGGAAAATTTCCTCCACCTGCGCTAGACAGAAAAAAAAGGACGCAATTTTCATTTCAAATATCCAAAAAAAAAATGGGTTTGGAAATTGGCATACGCTGAGCACAAAACTAAAAAATCGAAAAAGTACTTCTTTACTTTTTTAGATAATGAACTTACTATGCATATTTCAAGTGGTCATTTTGAAAAAAGTTTCTGGAAGTGTGACACGAATTAATGTCAAAAAACATATGGGTTGGAAAAATAGAAAATTCTAAAAGACCATAGACTACCAGACACAAGAAAAACACTCGAAAACAACGTTTTATGAGAGCAAAAAAAAAGCATGAAATTCTTGACGATTTCTACGGTTTATATAGTCAAATAATGGCCTGCTCTGAAAGTTCACCGACGCAAATGCTTCAGGATCCATTCACTTTTAGGGGATAGGTGAGGAGGGACATCTTACAGTGGCTCACGCCGCACCGAGCCCCAACAACCTTGCCGACAGTTGGTCCTTAACAGTGACAACGATATCGACTGATCATATTACACGTTCACGTTCTTCATCGTTTCTGGTAATGACCCTTACAAAAGGTAAAATACTTGTCTCCCAGAAAATGCGCGAACAAATGCAGTTTTCAGAGATCCAAGGCGAAAAAATCTTAATCCACTCCAGCACGCGAACGCAATTACACAAACTAGATAAAAGACAACCGACGCTCTGTCGCGCAAATTCTCCCAGACCCTCAATCAATAGCCCCATTGCCCATACACAGGCACGAATACATCATCACTAAAGGAACCCATTTTCGATAGCACCGACAAAATTCCCTACCTGCTCACAGCCAAACTCAATTATTTTTTTTCCAATTAAAAGTTTCAGTTGAGTGGTATAATTGCAAATTTAAATATTATATTTTAGCGCTCAAAACAAATAACAAGAAATTCTAAGATTAATAAAACTTAGATATCTGTAACGCGAACCAAACGCTTTGACAATATTTAAAAACACTGTCGAATACTAAAATTATATCTTATAAATTTTATTGTAATGGAAATGGAGATATATATTTGAGATAAGAATGCATATAATACTATACTATACTACATTCAAGATATAATATTATCGAGTTATACAACATATTACCTATATATACTATATACTACCTTAACTATATAGGTTATTTATATATACAATTAATATAGTAAATATATTATATAGATCTTCAATCCGAAGCATAAGTTATTGACCCAATACATATAATCTAACTATATATTTACTTTATTTATATATATATACTTAACTATATAGTATATATATTTATACTATATAGTATATATATATATGTATATATACATATATATAAACTAATATATTTATAGTTATATGTTCCTTCATTCATGTATAAACTCTATGTTTTTATCTCATCTTAAATATAACTAAATAATACTATATATATACATTTATACTATACTATTATTATATAGGTACTATATATATATACTATAGTATTGATAACTATATATATATATATTATATATATATATACTTAATATAATATCTGGTCTGCCCAAACTTTGACCTCTGATTATGCGTTCCCTGTGTTGTCCTATTTTATATAACATTGTCCATGGAGAACTTTGCAGAGGTGACACAAGAACCAGATGTCTATGACCCGGCGAGAGAACAAATTCCACAATTGGACAGTCAAAACTCTCCAATTCAGGAAGAAGAACCTGCTTGTGGTGAGCGCAAAAAGATCGCCGCTAAAAGGATTTTTAAATCTAATATATATATAATATATATATTACTTATTATATAATAATATAAATAATAGATATATATATATAAATCAATGTTCTAATTAATATACTATAGTATATATTATATAATAATATAATATATTATGATATATATATATACTATATACTTTATATATAATACCTATACATATATATATACCAATCACCTCATTACATTAATGCCAAAACATGTCAGCTTAAGAACTTCATTTATACATTTAAATGAAACAATATTAAAATTTAAAAGAAAAAAAAATATGTTGCAAAACTATCTTCTAATTGTTGTGATAATTCATATTTTTGGTAATTCCTTTTCCACAATTATTGTTGTAAAGGCTGAATATTAATTCCCCTACTTTCACTAACTCTCTCGATTATGTTTCTTATCATCAAACAGTTACATCCTTTCCTTATAATATTGCTAGTATAACAGAGGTCGTTCTTTAAAACTTTTTGACCGCATATCACAACCCCTGAGGAGAGCTTGTGTAACTCATCAACTTACACAGTCTATTCTTTCTATGTCCAAGTATGACACCAGATTTAATTACCATCCTCATTCTTGTTTGAACATTGTACTGAAAAACTTTGGAACACTACATTCTTCTCTTTCCCAATCTTCCTATGACTTAAACACTTTTAAATGCCCTGCATTGGTTCAAGTCTGCCCTTCACTAATCGGATTTTGCAAAGAATCCTCAGCTCTATTGGATTTCAAATGAACCTATAGCCTTTCCAACCCTCTCTCTCTCTCTACTCATGCTCTCCTCTCTCTCTCCTCTCATCTCCATCCTCTCTCATCTCTCATCTCTCTCTCTCTCATCTCCTCTCTCTCTCTCCTTCTCTCTCATCTCTCTCTCTCTCTCTCTCTCACTCTTACTACTCACTCCACTCTCACTCTCCACATCTCAACTACTCAACTACCACTACATCACTCTCACTCATCACTCTCTCTACTCCACTTCATCTCTCTCTCTCTCCCATCTACTCTCTCCTTCTCTCTCTCTCTTCTCTACTCTCTTTCTCTCCCTCTCTCTCCTCCTCTCTCTCTCTCTCTCTTATGTAATTCTTTTTTTGACCTACGTCTCTCTCTCCTCTCTCTCTCTCTCTCTCTCATCTCTTCTCTCTCTCTTCTCTCTCTCCATCTCCCTACTCTCTCTCTCTCATCTCTTTCTCTCTCCTCTCTCTCTCACGACACCAAACACCTATAGCAAACCACACACAACAATGTAATCTCCCTGCATGATTTGGTGAAATTACATTTCAAGACGAAACGCCAAAACTGAATCATAGCTTGCAGCAGAACGGGAATCTCTAGATCACAGCATTAAGACGTATTCGGACCTTCCACGAAGTCCAGTGAACACGGAAGATTTGTGGTCTTTCGAAGAATAATGAGATAGAAAATAGGCTTCCAATACATAGAAACATTCCAATAGAAGGGACATCTCCATAATTCAAATCAAAAATTTCAAATCAATTGGGAACAAAATTTCTTTTCTAGCTCCCAAGTATCACATCTTTATACGATTTTTTTTTAATTCTTTTTTTTAATATTGGTATAGGCAAGAACGCAAGCTCTTCGTTTACAGCTTTTTCCTAATTAATTCATTTCTACCAATAATACTAATATATAGTATAATAATAATATAGTAACTAATATATATATAAATATATATATATATCATCTATAATATACTATATATATATAATACTACTATCCATAATATTATATACATAGAAGTACTAATATATATAACTAATTATATATATATATATATATATATATATATATATATAATATACATAGACTATATATATATATATAGTACATTGATACCACACTCACGGCAAAGCTCAAATTTAGGAGCGCAAAAAAAAAAAAAAAAAAAAATTAAATTAAATAATTAAAAATAATACATAAAGAAAGTTAAATAAAAATTAAAATAAATGGAACACGGTCCAAACCACCAGACCCTTGCCTAACCAATATCCGCTTTCAGTTTGCCGGCGCAAATCCAGAGACTAACATAAGAGATAATACAGAATACATTCAATAGGGCTGAAAAATAACAAAGGAAGCAAGGAATTTCCACAAAACAATAACTAAATTAGCGGAAAGAAGGACAGTACCAGTAACGATGATCATTGATTCACCAATATTCCACAATTATTGAGAGAACAAGCACCCTGTATTATATATTATATATATAGTATATTATATAAAATTCAATATAATACTAATTAGAAATAATATATAATATATATATAATATAATAATATATATTATATAATATTATTTTAATATATATATATATATACTATACACAATAATATAATATATATGATATATATTATATATATATAATAAATATATATAGATATATATATTATATTTATTATATAATAATATTATTTAGATATATATATATATATATATATAGATAATAATAGATAAGATAGATAGAATAGATAGATAAAAAATAGGAAATTTTAAATACTTTAAGTAAATAAATATCTAATCAAAGTATATCTTCTATCTATCTACTATCTACTATCTACTATCTACTATCTACTATCTACTATCTACTATCTACTATCTACTATCTACTATCTACTATCTACTATCTACTATCTACTATCTACTATCTACTATCTACTATCTACTATCTACTATCGTCTAATCTGCTATCTTAATCATCTTAATCTATCTATCATTCTCTACAATCTATCTATCATATCATATTATCATACCATATTTATAATATATAATTATCTAATCATTTATTTTTTAAATAAAAAATATTAAATTTTCTACTCTCAACAAGATTTTTTCCTGGGTTTTCCCATAATTTATAATTGAAAAACTAGAATAATTAAATATCTGACTCTAACATAAATTATCTCCATAACAAAGTTAAAATCAAAAATTTAACAAAAAATTAAATGAATAAAATGAACTAAATGTGAATAAATTAAATATAATTCAGAGTATTTAAATTAAAACATTATAGCAAGGCTGTTACTTGAAAGAGAGAAATAATAAATTTCGAAAATAATAAAATTTTCTCTCTTTTCCTGTTCTCCTTCTCTCTTCTATTATGTACTACATTGCGCATCTATATAATTCATATAACAAATATATTTATATAATATATATTAACTAAAATATATATATATACATATACATAAGAATATTTATATATACGTAAATAAAATAGTAAATAATACAATATGTATACAAACTAGGCTATATGTATTTGTATTGTACTATATATATATACTATAGTAAATTAGTATAAATATTATATAGATGCATAAACCCCACAATTTACTTACATATACTGCATATAATAATATATATAATATAGTATATATATATAGATATAATATATATATATATAAATATAATATATAATATATAGTATAATATATATAATATACATATGATATAACTATAATAATAATATATATAATATAAGAATAAATATATAATAATATATAATACTATATATATATATATATATATATTATATTATATTATATAAATAAATATATAATATAATATATTTTATATAATAATATATATAATATATATATAATATATATATATATATAATAATTATATATATATAATATATATATATAAAATATATATATATAAATAATATATTAATATATATATATATATATATATATAATATATATTATAATATAATATATAATATTATATATATATATAATATATATAATATATAATATATATAATAGGTTATTATATATAATTATATAATATATATTATAATATATATATAATGAATATATATATAAAAATAATATATTATACTATATATATATAGCTATATATAATATATATATTATAATATAGATAATATATATATAATATATTATTATATATATATATTATATCATATATATATATATATTATATATATTATATACTATATATATATATAATATTATATAATATAACTATATTAATATAAATATATAATAGTACATATATATATACATATATACTATATATATATCTAGCCTATATATATATATATATATATATTTGTATATCACGAAACTTTTTATATTGTCATTTTGAAGGATTTGGAATGTTGTATTAAGAAAAAAATAAATAAAAATTTTAATTTCACCCTATATTTTTTATATATATATATATATAATATATTATTACGGTAATTCCTCCACTACATACGGCACAGATCTAATAAAGGAACATTACCACCTTTTAAAATGATTTCTAACCAGGGAAGGAAAAAGACATCCACATAATATAACCATGGATAACTCTTTTCTTATAACACGGGGGAAAATTATGGTTTTTCAAATAATTACCAAAGAACGTGTAATTCCACAAAATTTGATTTTAATATTGCAATTAACAATTTTGAAAAAGGATTTTTTATTTATTTATTTTTTTTTTTTCTTTTTTTTTTTTTTTTTTTTTTTTTTTGTTATCAGCCCCCTATTACAGTTTCTTTTCAAGACATGGCAATGATCGAGCACATTTGAAATGTTTTTATGTTAATAATGTTGTTCTTTAAATGGGTATAGTGGATAATAAACACAATGCAATATATTAGTGTAGGATCTTGTAACTACAGCATTTCCAACCAAAACTTTAATGGAACTAAATGGTAAGCTTCTACAATATTAGTGGTCCGGTTTAAAATATCTTACATGGTTGTTTTTGCAATGTAAAGGCCTGAGGAGGTGTTAAAAGACTGGAATGGGTCCGGCAACTCATTAAATTGATTGCATTTATCCAACTCCACGAAACCTCAAACATTAGAGATAATTCATATTTTTCACAATTGGAGGTGTCGATAAGCTCACTCAACTAAATGGATGTTATTGGAGGAATATTAAACATCGGGGTTTTTGACATTGAATTCCAAACCTCTTCAAATATAAAGCTTCCATTCATGCAAGGGATTTTTTATATAACCGGCAACACCCAGGCAAATATTTTTTTAAACCCTTCATAGGCGCCTAAGGGTATTAAATATACTCCAAATGTCATAGAAAAAATATGAGACCCGACTTCATAATATCATTAATATATATAGTATATAATATATATAATATATACATATATAAAATATAATATAAATATATATAAATTATATATATAAATCATATATATTAATATATAATACATTATAATATAATATTTTATAATAATTTTGGAATACGTCTCTTCAGCTATATATATATAATATAAATATATATATATATATTATATATAAGCTAAAATAATAATAATATATATAATATATAGATAATATATATATATATATTATAATATTATAAATAATATAGTATAAATATACATATTATATATATTTATATATATATATATATATATATATAATATAAATATAACTCATATATATATATATTATATATATAATATATATATTATATATATATATAATATATATATAATATCATAGTATGTATATAATAATAAATAGCTAATTAATAATAAAAAATACAATATGGAGAAGAGAGAGAGAGAAAGAACTGAAGAGATGAGACGAAGAAGACTGAGAGAGATGAGAGAGATCAGACGTTTAGAGTTGTCAAGACCTAACTTGATAAATGGGGCAGACTACATATTTTATATTTCTTCCCATAATCCACAACTGAGTCAACGACTCTTCGTCTGATCTCGGTCCATTCTTCTAGGCAAGACATTCTGCCTCAACGCGCCTCATCATTGCTCAATGACAAAATTCACTATTTAGTTCTAATTAGAAATATATCAGTCATTTAATTAACTAAATTATGAAAAAAATAAATTGTGGTAAGCTGAGCTCAGAGCATTCCCTTATTGTCCCATACCACTGCACTACATGTAATATATTATATATATATAATATAAATATATATAATATATATATATCAATAGATAATATATATATATATATAAATATATATATAAATATATGATATATATTAATATATATATATGCAAAGAGAACATCAGTTAAATTTCAGTGAAGAGTTGTTTCACTTTTTAAACGGAAAAATATTCTCTTCCTATCAAAATAATATATAAAAAAGGCAAAGTGAACCAAATATTGAAATATAAAATAAAATTAAAATAAAATAAAATAAATTAAAATAAAATAAATAAACATTAAAATAAATAAAATAACGAGCAAATAAAAGAAAAACAAAACAAAACATGAGTTGGTTCGGTGAGGATTTTCATTAAGCATCTTTATCAAACCTCTGTAGCTCTTGTATTTCCATTACGAAAATTTATAAATGCTGAATATATATATTATAATATAATATATATATATATATATTATATATATATATTATATATATTTATTTAATATATATATATATATAAATAATATATATATATATAATAATATAATACATAATAATGTTGGGTGATGTGTGTAGTGGTTGTATGCTGTTATGCCCCAAAAGTAAATGTACTGCAGTGTGTATCTATAACGTATTGAACCTACCTTGAAATTACCAAGTTATCTCCTTCAAGAGAATACGACACTTGAGAAGTTACACAGTCAGGTTCAACGTTCTTTTACTGTATCATTACGCAGTACCCGATAATTCATTTTACTGAATGTGTTTTTAGTCAAGTGTTAACATTATTTTTTATGTTTTTCAACGTCCAAAATAATGACCCCTTCAACTTCAATTTTTCAATTTTGTTCTTGCCGATCGGGATGGAATTTACAGGGCACTATGGAGATGTTGGAAATACTTGAAACTGTTTTTCTTGCCAGAAATTCTATAATTGGGAGCGCAGTGTGAGATGGCGACGTTATCGTGGAGCATACCCAATTGTCTGCAATGTCTTGTTCTGATTCGCTGAACTCGTTCCAAGACATTCCAAGCCATCTTTGTAATAGACGTGATTAACGTCTGTCTCGAAGGTCTTACAAAATCCTAGTTGCCACAAATACCAACGGCTGCGAAGAAAAAAAACACATAATCAGGTTTTCACCTATGGACTGCTCATACTGCTTTCTTCGGCACGAGTCGAGAATTTTTGTTTCATTCCTCACATCTGCGTTTGGTTTTCAGGATTTACTCAAAAACCCTATGATTTTCATTCACCTGTTAAACTTTATCACAAAAAATATTTGTGCTCCATTTCAAACGTCTTCAAGTAAACCATTGCGAAATTTGACCCCTTTTCAGCTTCCTGCTCACAGACAAGTCAATTATCCGGCGCTAGTTTTGCACAAATTTATCGCATGATAGCAAATGGTTCGTTTAAAAATCTATGAGCATGCATGTATTATCCAAAACATTTCTTACTCAACACTCTACCACTGAACCGGCCGGTCTTCTCTCCATATTAGCTCTAACACGTCCACTATTTTTCATCATTTTGTTGACAGATTGTCTAAAACAACGAAGCTCTTCTTCAACATTTTCTCTGCCCTCTATTGAAACTTCTGTGCCACTTAAAAAACCATCGTCCTCTGCAGTGCACTCCTCATAACTTGTTTAAAGGAGCCAATGTTTCATTGGCAGACTTGCACTTTCACACAGAGATATACGTAACGCTGTTCAATATTTACCTGCAGCATCGTCTAAAACGTAACGAGAATAAAAACCGGCTCATACACATAAAAATGTACTGCAAAAACGTAATGAAGTTAAAACACACAACCCTATACAATAACAAATGGAGTGCAAGACTGACTTATACAATTTGATTAAAAATGTTATAGATATGTGGCCTAGCGTAACTACACTTGTACACTAGCTACCCACATCGTTTTACCTTACGAAGAGCTACAATTACTTAGTCGTTCATTGGATATTCACAAAACTTATTTATTAAACAGATAAATATACTTATTATATTATAGATATATAATATAATATATATATAATATATTATTATATATATATAATATATAGTATATAATATAAATAATAATATATGCAGAGAGAGAAGAGAAAGATGAGATAGAGAGAGAGAGAGAGAGATCAGAGAGAGAGAGAGAGAGGAGAGAGGAAGAGAGAGAGAGAGAGAGAGAGAAGAGAGAAGACATGTAATGATATGAGAAAAAAAAACAATGTGCAAAACTGCGGTTGACTGACAATAGAAAACAGAGAAGTAAGAAGACAAATGAGAATGTTAAGAGTGAGTGGGAGGGGGGGGATACACGGGTAGAGGGAAGTTAGGGCGAGGGTTGGGAGAATACAAAAACCTACCAAAGAAAAAGAATTCCTCTAAACGTTTAATTCCAAAAAATTCTGTAACTCTTATATTATATCTTCAGATAATACACACACACACCTACAATATAATATATACCTATATAAAATATATATATATAATATATAATTATATATAATAAATAGTATAATATATATATAATATATAATATATATATATATATAATATAATATATTATATACTATATATTATATATTGAATTCTATTTTTAAAAATGTTTAGACAAAAAATATTTGTTAGTTCTATTTTAATCTATGTGAGTAAATGAGTTTACTTCTGCGTTTGATATAACATTATGAAAAATAAAATTTTAATGTATACTATCAGCTCAGTAAAGAAGTTTTGGATCTTTTTCGTTTGAGAGACAAGACTATATCGATTCATATTCGATTTTTTCCGATATTATTCTGGTCCTCGTGCGAGTCACACAGGGTCAGCTTTCAGAGACGACGGCACATTTTTAGCGACACAATATATTCAATTAATTGGCTTTATAAATTAATTAAAAATTAAATGATGTATTAACTACAGAATTCAATCTTCTTTGAGCACAAATCATATATATATATATATATTAATATATATATAATATATATATATATATATATATATAATATTATATATATATATATATTATATAATATATATTATATATAGATCAATATTCAAATGGCGTCCTAAAGTCGTTACACCCTACCCTATGAAGATCGTACCAGAGTTTACCTCGAGACCACGAAATTGGCTAAAAGCGGAACCATCATTTTCTCTGAAAGCTTTAGCCTCCCAAGAGGACGCGAAGGCCGAGTCTTGGACACACCTAAACTCCGACGGGCCTCCCCTCAACACTCGTCAAGGGCGAAACATGGGTAATTATTTAACCGGAACATATCGATTGAATTCACAAGATATTGCTCAATAACGCAACAATATTGTAATTTCAAATTGGTCCTAATGGTTTCAACCATTACCCTTGAGATGCGAATACTTCAGAGGTTACTCTGAGACCACGATGGACTAAAAGGAAAACTGCTAATTTTACCTCTGAAAGCTTAGCTTCCAAGAGACGAATGCGAGTCTATGGACACCTAACCTCAACGGCGCCTCCCGCCAACACTTGGGTCAGACAACACTGTGTAATCTTATAACCAGACATTATAGATATCAAAATCATTTGTGCAATAAAGCGCAAACAATTATTTGTTTATTCAAATTCCTAAGTGTTTGAACCCCTTAATCTTAGATGGTACTCCAGAGTGATTACCCAGACCACATTTGGACTAAAAGAAAACCATCATTTTACCTCTGAAAGCTTAGCTGCCCAAGAGGACGCAAGCGTAGTCTTGACACCTAACCTCCGACGGGCCTCCCGCTAAATCACTCGCACGTTCAGGACAAACAACTGGGTAATTTTTAACCGGACATTATTATATATTCAAAGATATTTGCGCAATAAACGCAACAATTATTTTGTACATAAACATTATGTCCCAGATGGGTTTGAACCCTTACCCTAGAGATGGTACTCCAGTGTACCTCGAGGTAAGGGTTAAACCCACTTAGGACCATTGAAATATACAAATAATTGTTGCGTTATTAGCACCAAAATCTTGAATATCTTAATAAGTCCGGTTAAACACATACCCAGTGTGTCCTGACCCGAGTTTGCGGGAGCGCCCGTCGAGGTTAGGTGTCCCAAGACACGCTTCGCTCCTCTTGGAAGCTAAGCTCAGCAGGTAAAATATGTTTTCCTTTTAATCCAATCGTGTCTCGAGAACACTCTGGAAGTCCATCTCAAAGAGTAACGGTTCACAAACCCACTTAGGACCATTTGGAATATACAAATAATTGTTGCGTTTATTGCACAATTATCTTTGAATATCTAATAATGTCGGGTTATAAATTAACCCAGTGTTGCCCTACCCCAATCTCTTTCGGGAGGCCGTCGAGTTAGGTCAAGACACGCCTTACGCTCCCTCTTGAAGCTAGCTTCAGGGATAACAATACTGGTCCTATAAGCCAATCGTGTCTCGAGAACACTCTGAATACCATCTCAAGGGTAAGGTTGAAACCCACTTTAGGACCATTTAAATATACTAAATAATTGTAGCGTTCTATCGCACAAATATCATTTGATATATATATATATATATATATTAATATATATATTATAATATATATTATATATAATATATATAATATATATATATATATATATAATATACTATATCTTATTGTTAAATACAATTTACCTTTAATTATTGAAAAACGAAAGGAAACATAATGTAGACCCTAAAGATATCATGAGTCGAGTCTCTCACGCTCCGAGGGACTACGCGACTTCGTCACACCTGTCCCCGTTGCTCGAGCCCTAAAAACTTCAAGTAACCAAAATACATCAAAAAAGAACTCCTCTCCTCTCTCTCTCTCCTCTCTCTACTATAATTATTATATATATATATATATATTATAATATAATATATATAATATATATAATATATATATATTATAATATATATATATATATATATATTTATATAATATATATATAATATTTTGATGTGACGATATACATTAACTACGGCTAAACTTTCAATACAACATATATTTTTCAGGAACACACATTTTTCTATTAGGAGTAAATATATCTATCGAAGATTCGATAATGTTAAATCGATATTTCCATTGTTCCTTAAAACGGAAAAGAACCAAGTTTCGGTTTAATATGACTAAAAATGAAATGCACCTAAATAATAAAACTACTCTTTTTTTTGAGCTCTATATATATATATATACATATATTAATATATATAATATATTGATATAATATATAATATATCTATATAATAATTAATATAATAATATAATAATTATATATATATAATTATATATATATTAAATATAGTATATAAAATAATATAATAAACAAATAGCGTCTGTTACTAAGGAAACCGGATTTTTAGTTATAAGGAATAACCAGGCTAAGACACCAATAACACTTATGAGAATATTAATTTATTTACAGCGTTTGAACCCTAACCTACTCATCTCAAGCAACTAGAAATGATGCAAAACAATAAATACAACATAATTAAAAATTAAAAAAATTAAAAAATAAAAAAATTAAACAACTCACATTACAGTTTACAATCAAAAATAATTAAAAAATTTAAATATTTCCGCCTACTAGATTCCCTCTGCAAAAAACCACTCTATCCAAGAGGATAAATTAAAAAAGCTAAGGGAGTAAAGAAAAGCTTTATTAATCAAGACATAAATAACACAATTAAACAATGAATATTGAAAAGCGAAAAACAACAACATGAAATATTAAATGAAATAACAACATGGAATATATATATATATATATTATATATATATAATATATTATATAATTATAATATATAATATATAAATTAATTATATTTATTAAATTTTATATATAAATATTTAATTTAATAATATATATATATATATATATATATATATAATATATATATATAATATAACTAAATATATACGTATGATATTATAATATATAACATATATATATATAAAAATATAACTAAATTATATATATATATAATATATATATATATATTATTCTTATATCTATATAATAATATCATAACTTATAATATGATATAATAATACGGTCTTATGACACATCTTTTTAATCCTCCTCTCC
>JABUQX010015585.1:55000-64654 GCA_015478945.1 Trachelipus rathkii | reverse complement strand
TTCTTCTAAACGTCTACCCCACTATCAAACTCCTCCTCCCCCTACCTCCTCCTCCCTACTTACTATCATTATTTCTGTTTTCTCCACATTCATATTTAACCAGCTTCTCTCAATTTTCTGCGAAACACAGCACCATTGGCCTCAACCTCTCACCATCTCCACTCCAACACGCAAAATCATCTGCGTATACCATGATGTCTCCGTCAATCCCTTCTAAAGTCTCTTTTACACCTCTTATGACTGTGTCCAAATACGCTATAAAACAGTATCGGCGACAGCACACTACTACCCTGCCTTACTCCAGTTTTTACCCCAAACCATTCCTCGTTTTTTATATCCTGTTCTTACCTTACTTATGCTATTCGACGTATTGTACTCTTACTTCCATTAATCAGTTTGTTCCCAAACGTCATAATCCCTCCTCAGAACCTCTCCATAGCTTCTCCTTGGGTACAGAATCAAATGCTTTCTTCAAGTTCTATGAAGGCGATATATGCCTTCTTATTGTATTCCTATGTCTTTTCCTGTATCTCTCAATGCGAACATTAAATCTGTATTGCTTCTGCCACCCTCTATAACCATACTGCTCTTCACCTAATCTCGCTCTATTTTTGATTTTAATTTCTTTCTAATATTCTCTCATATAACTTCGCCATGTGATCCTTAGGAGATTCCTCAAAATAGTATAATAATATATATATATATATTATATATATAAATATATATATATATATATATATATATTATATATATATGATATATATATAATATTATATATATATGAAGTTCCTGTGGCTAAAACTCTAAAAAAACTTAACTATTCGCTATCCGCATCCGCAATCCGCGGATAGTGATTTTAACGATCCGCATTCCGCATCCACATCCGCGATAGTGAAAAATTCACTATTTCCGATACAACCTCTAATATATATATATATATATATATTATATATATATATATAATATATATATATATATATATATAGTTTTATATATTATATAAATATATATATATATATATATATATATATATATATATATATATATATATATATATATATATAATATTTTAATATATATATATATATATTTTTATATATATATATATTATATATATATATATATATATAATATATATATATATATATATATACTATATATTATATATATATATATAATATATAAAATATATATTATATATATATATTATAAAGATTGATTTTCAATTATAAATCTCAAAGGGGGAAGATTCCAAAGGATATTTTATATGCAAGAATCGTTTTCATGCCGACTCTTGAAAAGATCAAAATTTCACGTTTATGAAAATTTGACAAGGTTTTATTTCTGATTTTATTTTATTATTTTTAACTTTTTACTTTTTCTATTTTTTATATTATTTTTAAAATTGGTATATTTTCATGGAAGATTAAATCGAGTAAATAAATGAGGAAATAGCCTTTGAGATATTGAAAACAACCACGTTTTCTATGTATCAGTTAGAAATGCTAGAAAAGATCAGAGATTAATTGTTCCAAGGCCATCTTCCTTACATCGTTTATTTGACTTTGCATAGGACAATTTTCAAAAGCGAAAGGAGCAACAGAGGATAGAATCATTGGTGAAATTTAAACATTTACATCTGCCAATGTTGATAACTGTTCATTCGCCGAGTCACTATCATATATATTAAAAAAGGTTTACTTTAGCGTTTTTACTTACTTTTATTTTCATTTTTTATTTTTCACAATTTAGCGTTTTTACTTACTTTTATTTTTATTTTTTATTTCGACTTTTAAAATTTTTACCATTGGAATTTATTATCCAAATTTTACTTTTCTGTTTTTTATTCGCAAACTCTATAAATAAGTTCTTACATTCAAAGTGTGCGAGTTTACAGTTTGTATGTTTAAAAAAAAAATTAGTTTACATGGCGTTGTTTTCTATGATGTTGACAATATTAAACTTTTATTTTCGCCGAAAAAAAGAGTAGATAAAAAGAAAAGTTCAAAAAAACTCGTAGATTCTCCATACCTATGCATTAAAACTGGATCCTAAATTTTAAGACGAAGTAAGAAGGTGACTTGAAAGGTGATTAGCGCGGATATTTGAAATTTGGTGATGAAAACCAAATAACAAATTAGCGTAGGCCAATCGAAATCAATTCAAATCTTGCGAACTATTCTATAAGAAATATCACAACATTATATAAAAACTTATGGGTCCACGATCAGATCAGATTGCTCTAACTGGAGCAACCCAAAAAGAAGAGACTAAGTTCATATATAATGTTAAGATATTTGTCGAAAATGAGTAATAAACGAATCAAAAAACTGAAGCCTTTTTTTCTATGCATCTGAAAGGATAGAAGGGGACCGAAGTCATTAATGGGAATACCTAATTTTATCCAGAAGGCTTTAACACAAAACAAATATTACCTATGATAAATCCCTAAGAACACTTCTAGTTGAGGAAGATTTCATAAGTACCTTCCAGAGAACAATAAACAAAAAAAATCTCTGGAACCTACTGTAATTTGACATGTCACTTTCTTCAGAGTGATGATGTCCTAAAAAAAAAGGGATCTGAGATTCGTCTGAAGGATAAATCTCATCCAAGGTTTTATTATTACGTTAATACTGCATTTTAAATGACTCTTGTAGATATCTTTCAACGGTGGAACTCGGAGATGCAAACTAAATTGGACAGAGTTCGTATACAAGCAGTATAATAAGAAGAGATGTGAGCGGTCAATCGTGAACCGCTCTTTTTATACTAACCTTCGAGAGATTGCCGAAGCGCGTGACAACGAGTGATAATTGAAAAAGGCCCATTAAAATATGATACTAGATGCTAAAGTTATAATTTTAATGCCAAAAGATAGCAAATTTAAAACTATTCATTGAATATAAATGCCAAAATGCCAATTTAATGCCAAAAGATAGCAAATTTAAAATAATTCATTGAATAAATCAATGTAGATTTGATGTAAAAATTACTAAAAGTTTACAATAGCAACGTTTAGCAACTTTTAACCTATTTAAAACGCGTGATTTTTATTCAGATAGGGAATTATATAATAAATTTTTTTTTATTAAAGATAATTATCAATTTAGATAATATTCAAAAGATTCGGTACATTATTCTGATTCTTTTGATATTAAATTCGAGTTTGTAAGGCAAATAGAAAACATAAAACGTTGAAGTTTCAATTTGGAAAAAATGAGAGGTCAAATGACCTAAAATATTTGACCTTTTGATTCAAAGAGGTCAATGATATTTATGCAATTGGAAGATTGAAAAATGAAGATTCTATTAACACTTTTCTTTCCTCTCAAAGTCAACTTGAACTGGACAAATTTGAAGAAGAGCAAATTTTCTAAAATGCAATCTTATTTCAAAAAATATAAGCCTAATTTAATGTCCGGTTAAAAATGCCTCTAATTAAAGAATTATGACTTTGATCAATTTCAAAGTTTATCAAAATGTAGCCCCATATTCCTAGCATAGCTGAGGAAAATTTGAGACCTTAAAATTTTGGCAAAGGAAAAATATCCGTATGCCGGTTACTTGTATCAGTTTTTTACATTAAGAAATTGGGAGCAAAAAGGTTCTGTGTAAATATATATACTCTCACACACACACACACACACACACACACACACACACACACACATATATATATATATATATATATATATAATATATATACACTAATATATAGTACTATATATATAATAATATATATATAAGTAATATATATAGATATATATATATATACATATACTACATATATAAATATATATATATATATATATATATATATATATATATTATATATATAATAATATAGATATATATATATATTATATACTAATATAATATATATACTGTATATATATATATATATAATATATATATATATATAATATATATATATATATATATATATATATATATATATATATATATATATATATATATATATATATATATATATATATATATATATATATATATTATCACAGATGAATAAGAAAGGTTAAGCAGCATTACCATCATTAGAAATGCTTTTAGGTATATTATTAGTGAGGATCTGCTTTTCGTAATTAATTCAGTATTTTTTATCATTTTTTAAGAATAGAAAATTTTATCATTAATTCAATAATGTTTAGATTGTAAAAATTATTTAGAATAATTTTTAAGAGTAATATTTAATATTGTATAATTATTTGGAATAATTTTACGAAATTTGTAATAATATTTATAATAATTTATAAGTAAGCGCTTTAAGTAAGAATGGTATAAAAGAGCGAGCTTTATACATATAAGTGTTCATTCTTTGCTCGCCGCTCTTCATATCTGGACTCTTTGACGTGTATTACCTAAGTTTAGCGAGGATTAAAAGGTTAAGGTTAGTTATTCTTATTTCATTTCTGCAAACCTTCCTGGTACAACTTTGGATTTACTGAAGACTGCAAGAGAAAAAGGATAACAAGAACCAGAGAGAAGACTCCGCAAAAATCTTGAGGACCCAAAGGAAGCTCAGGAGGAAACTTAAGAGGAAAGTAAGGAAGCCTCTATACAACGGCTCAAACGACTTGACGGGGATTCAGGAAGACAGAAGTACGCCAGAAGAAATAAAGCCAGTAACGACCTGGGAAGTGTCACAACCCTAGATAACTGCTTCAAAAGGAGACCACTCATCTGTAGGTGGGCCACGAAGGTACCAGGGACGTATTTATTATGTGACATAATTGGACGGCCTGTCCGGGAATAGATAGATTAGACACACTTAAATTGGGGGCCTGTTTTTGTGAATGATTAGTGATACCAGATTAATACACTAGAAATTTCAGAAGTGAAAATTTGGCTGGATACTT
Source organism: Trachelipus rathkii (assembly GCA_015478945.1). Taxonomy (NCBI): domain Eukaryota; kingdom Metazoa; phylum Arthropoda; class Malacostraca; order Isopoda; family Trachelipodidae; genus Trachelipus; species Trachelipus rathkii. The sequence goes on along the minus strand of JABUQX010015585.1, from coordinate 59,774 downwards.
TTAAACGAATTCACCGTTTTGATTGGAAGCGTTGTATAGAACTTTGAAAACTTACGTTAAAAGAATGGATTATAGCTCGTTATATAAGCTATGTCAGGAGTTAGGTTTGAAGGGTAAAGAGGCCAGAGATTTTATAGCAGAAGAAAGAGCTGCTGAGGCCGCGAGGCGAAAAGAAGAAGCCCTTGAAAAAGAAAAAGAACGAGTGGCTGCTGAGAGGAGAGCTTAGTGGGGTGGTCTCTTGATGGAGAAAGGAACCGCATATGAGCTTAGAAAGCTGGAATTTTGCTGGATATTTTGCAATCTCCGTATAGAAGTAATGAAAGGATGTCAGACGAAAACTTCCATGTCCGAATCAGAGAAGAACGATTAGAAATACAATGAAGTCGAGTCAGATTTTGTTGACCCGCCAAGGACTCTGAAGAAGTTGCCGAAGAAAATGGTGTCGAAGTTAAACAAGAATCTGAGACTTCGAGAAAACAGGAATGGGGCGGAAGAAACGCCGAGCGTGAGTTTAATCAAGGAGACGCCCACGAGCGAGGAAATATAAAGGGAGCAAAACCACCGGACTGCACAGTCGAGAGAAAAGCTGAATCGGCAGCGTTGGGAACCGAATTAGAGAATTTAACGGGAGGGGTCGAACCTCCGAAAATAGAAGATCCGCGTGATATCTTGAAAATTGACCGAAAGAGTTTGATACGACTACGGAAAGAAGACATGTCGTTAAATCGGTATATGGAACAAGGTCAGAAGATATATGACGACTACACTGGTGAATACGATATGTATCGGGAATTATTATATAAAAAGAAGAAAGAACTAAGAATTGATTCGATAGAAGTTGTCCTGGATTGGAACGAATCTGATTTAAGTTCGGGATTTAATGAAAAGACCCGGCACTTTGCAACTCCCTTAGTTACAGGAGATTCTGCCCACATGTGGCGTGATGTTAAGACAACCGACGGAAAGTGTTGTAAAAAGAAATTGCAAGAGAAAGGGTTGGAGTTCGATAGAGTCACCTCTAATGTAGATGACAGAAATCTTGGAGCCCACAGAAGAATGGGAGAACGCGGTCGTAACCATAGCAGTAGAGGAAAAGATGCCACTGAAGAAGCGGACTTTAAGAATTCGCGAAAGAAGTTAGTGATGAACGAAAATCGTTTAGATAATTTAGAAAATGAGATGCAGATACTACGATCATCGGATGAAGATTATACGTTGCAGATTTCTGCCTTAAAATATGATATGTCAAAAGAATTGACGATTGGGAAAGATGTGGAAAATAAAACTGACGAACCAGTTGATGAAAAGAATGTTTTATCGGAAGAGAAAAGATGTTGTTTAAAGGAGAGGATGGTCTTTCATCATAAAGCATCAAAGAGGACCTCCATTCGACGATCAAGAGCTCTTCGAAATGATAAGACCGAAGACTCGTTAAGAGAAGGTATCAAAATCCGAACTCGGAATGGAGGATACAAGAGTTTCGGGATAAGAAAAAGTAGGAGCAGACAACCTTAGAAGAATTCATCTGTAAATTGTGATGAAGAAGAGAAGTACTCCCAGAATCCGTTTCTTCATCTTAATAAGGGGGATATTATCACAGATGAATAAGAAAGGTTAAGCAGCATTACCATTAGAAATGCTTTTAGTATATTATTAGTGAGGATCTGCTTTTCGTAATTAATTCAGTATTTTTATCATTTTTTTAAGAATAGAAAATTTTATCATTAATTCAATAATGTTTAGATTGTAAAAATTATTTAGAATAATTTTTAAGAGTAATATTTAATATTGTATAATTATTTGGAATAATTTTACGAAATTTGTACATAATATTTATAATAATTTTATAAGTAAGCGCTTTAAGTAAGAATGTATAAAAAGCAGCGAGCTTTTATACATATAAGTGTTCATTCTTTGCTCGCCGCTCTTCATATCTGGACTCTTTGACGTGTATTACTTAAGTTTAGCGAGGATTAAAAGGTTAAGGTTAGTTATTCTTATTTCATTTCTGCAAACCTTCCTGGTACAACTTTGGATTTACTGAAGACTGCAAGAGAAAAAGGATAACAAGAACCTGAGAGAAGATTCCGCGAAATCTTGAGGACTCAAAGGAAGCTACGGAGGAAACTTAAGAGGAAAGTAAGGAAGCCTCTATACAACGGCTCAAACGACTTGACGGGGATTCAGGAAGACAGAAGTACGCCAGAGGAAATAAAGCCAGTAACGACCTGGGAAGTGTCACAACCCTAGATAACTACCTCAAAAGAGAGACCACACATCTGCAGGTGGGCCACGAAGGTATCAGGGACGTATTTATTATGTGACATATATATATATATATATATATATATATATATATATTTTTATATATATATATATATATATATATATATATATATACATATATATATAAATATATATATATATATATATATATATAAAAAAATATACTATTATATATAGATAAATATGATATATATATATATATAAACCACTAACTATATAAATATATAATATATATATTATATATAATATATATATATAATATATATATATATATATATATATATATATATATTAATATATATATCTCTTCTTCTCTCTTCTTCTTACATGCTTTCCTTATATTTTCCCCAAAGAACTGGGCAAAGTAAGGTGCACGACGGCATCCGGAAAAGAAAGCAGTAGAAGAACATGACACAAGTCGAAAAGAAAGCCCAACCTTTTACAGCCCCCTCTCAGTACCATTAATTAGTGGGAACACATCGCAGTCAGAAAAATCCACGCCTAAAGCTTCATGGAACAGCGATGGACCCTCACTATGGTAGAACGTCAATTTAATGTGGGGTTCATCCCTTGCCCAGGTGGGCCACAACCATACCCCCTCACAATCCCCCGGCCATTCACTCCTGTTATTACACCTCCTCTTCTCTCCTCTACCAAACTCACATTTCTCTCTTTCAAACATTCGTTTTACGTGACTCAATCCACTTTTTTCCTCGGTTCTCCAGCCGGTCGGTTCCCAACACACTCGCCACTAATACATCCGCTAAACCAACCGAACTATCATTCATCCTTTCCATAGACCAAACCATCGCAACATACTTTCATTTATTCTCTCATTTACCCCCTTCTTCCACACCACACACTCTCTAATTACGTTCATTCCTCACTTTATCAATCCTCAAACCTAGCACACCCCTAAGATTGTCCAGCTTGAACACATTGAACTTTATATTCTATACTTCTTATTCCAACCATAGTCTCTCACTACTATGCAATAACACAGGTAACAGCATACCCTCATGTAAAAACCCTAGCGCACTCCAAGACTTAGTCCCTTTTACATTCACCAACGATTTAATTGCCACCTTCCTGCCTTCCTGCCATTTTCACAACTTTCCTACTAACACTGCTGCATCGTCCGTTCCCTTTTCATCAAGCATATATCCTAAATATTTAACTCAGACCACTTGTCCAGCTGCTCACCATGTCTAACATAACTTCCACACTGAGGAGTGGTCCTTCACGCACAAACCATAACCTTACTCTTATCCACGTTTACTTTCAAGCCCCTCCTTTTACACACTCTGCCAAAATCTCGTTTACCAATCCTTCTCAAACTCTCTTCAGATCACCACACAGAACCAAATCATCCGCATATAATAGTAGGGGCATCCTCCACTCATCTACCATTCTCCCCATTCTAACAACCATTACCTGCCATCCCCACCGCGAATTTTTCATAACCCCCATCCATAACAAATTGAATAACCAAGAGACATAACACAACCCCTGTCTTACTCCGCTTTTAATCCTAAACCAATCCCCATTGACACCATTTATTCTGACACACGCCTTCACTATCGTCATACATTACTTTTGATTCCATTCAAAGCCTACCACCAAACACCATATATCACTAACACCGCCATAGAGCTTCCCTATTAACTCTATCATACGCCTGTGCAAATCCATAAAACCTAAATACAATTATCTCTTCTCCCTCATTTTCTCAATCATTGTTTCTATGAAAATTTGATCCACACATCCTTACAATTCCTAAACGCACCTTGTTCTTCACCAATCAGTCCGTCAGTTCACTCGACGCACTCTTTCGACCAAAATACCAGCATATACCTTCCCCACCAACACTCAATAAAACTTATTCCCTTATAATTCTACAGTTCCCCTTTCTCCCTTACCCTTATTAAAAGTACTATTACCGCTCTCCTCCAATCCCTTGGAAACTTACCCTCTATAAACGCTGTATTACACAACTTCCAAATCCGCAATCAATCACCATCTCGCCCCGTTCTTGATCATTCACCAGTAATTTCATCTTATACCTGCAGATTTACCATCTTCAACTTTTTCACGCTACCCATTACCTCCTCCTTACTAATAACCTCATCCCAAAAATACCTATTCCTCTTGCACCATCAAAACCCACACACCATTCACTATCAGCTCTTCATTACTGTTAATATTGTGCCGATTTTCAAAGTGTTTTCTTTCCACACTCCGCTCACACCCTTTTCATCAGTTACAACAGCACCAATCCCTATTCATTATTCTAAGCAGATCCCCTTATTCTCATTCTTAACCTTTCGCGCTTCCTTCCAAAGAGCTTCCCACCTTTAAGTCCTCATTCATCCTCCTTCCAAAACTGTTCTTCATTTACCTCTGTTTTCTCCTACGTATACACCTTTTAGTATTTCTTGTTTTCCTCCTTATATAATTCCAAGATCTTTCTCTTGAGTCTTCATCATTT
>JABUQX010015585.1:0-50000 GCA_015478945.1 Trachelipus rathkii | reverse complement strand
TATAAAGAAGAGGAAATACTCTAGAAGAAGTGAAGAGATTATTACTAAAAAATTGTCTTTTTTATCATTAGATAGGTGTAGTAGTTCTGATTGAGACGCAGTTCGAATAATATCAGTTATTAACAGTTGGTGACAACTGTATTGCAGAAGCGTTAGATCATGACCCACTGAATTTAATTGTAAGTAGAATTGATAGAGAAATTGTTAGAGAAAAATTTTCTGTATTTAGCATGTCGCCACCATCAGTTTAGAAGTTATTCTAAAAGCAGTTTTTGATTATAAAATGGACACAATCAGTGGCCCTCACCCAGATATTTTTATAAATTTTCAGACTGGGTGATGTAAGATAGACAAGATAAAATACAAATCTGGTATTGAAGATGAAAATATTAGATATAAAATACCTAATTTGGACCAAATTTCAAGCTTTCTTATCGAACAATTAAAAAATCAACATTCCAGGGATGATTATAAAGAATTTATCCAACTTTGTTTAATTTTTTAATATTCCTTCAAAAGACATTTTTTCTATTTATAATCAATATTTATGCTAAAGGGTGGTTCAACACCCCCAAACCCACTTTTGACCCCCAGCCAAACCTACAGTTATTAAAATCGTTTGTTAACTATATGAAAATTGATAAAGAAGTAGCAGACAAGGCACTGTCTAAAATCATAAGCCATCTACTGTATTTTAAGCAGGAGCAAGTTGCATTTTCATTTTGCGATGATACTTTGGAAAAAATGTTAAAAAAAGCATGGCTCTAAAATTAACGTCCGAAGAAGAAGATTATTATTATTATTGGATGAATATGAGGATATGAGAGGAGCACTCAGTCTAAAACAAGTGGATTATTTATTTGGACAAAGGAGTTACTTTTTTGCTTCTCCTCGAACTCTAATTTTTTTAAGTAATTTGAATTTTCAAATAAGAATTTTTAACTACTAATCCTGATGTATGGTGTGAAATCAACATTATAATAAAGATAAAAAATAGTAAAACGATTTTACAGGTTGTCAATGACAAGCTGAAAATGGGGGATACACATTATTACAGGACTTTCTAATTTCTGTTTTGACGAAAGACGAAGAAACAGACGGCAGTTTTGTTACTAGTTGTATCTGAAATGCGTAAGAAGATTTTTCCGGACCTCTTCAAATCCACCTGAAAGTTTTAGCATTACATGTTGATTATGACAAATTTAAATTAATAAACAATTATTGTATCATTTCTTCCTTTACAATGCTTCCTTTTTTATAACGCAACTTTGAAATAATAAAATGCATTTGAACATTACTTTTTCTCATTTTTATACCTTCTTTGCTCTTCTTTTCTCCTAATTCCTTCATTTTTACAATTTTGGATTTTACTACATTTACTTTTGAGAACACAACTAAAACTTTTTTTAAATGTTCAAAATGAATCGATTAGATTCAATTTGAGCTCAATAACATACTTTTTTGAACCTTTTAAGGTATTTGCATCATAAAAAGACACTTTTGAGGAATCGAACATGGTCTGGTCTTTTCGGAAATGCCTTGTATCTTTTTTCAATCTATAAATTCTAACAAACAGACTATGGATGGAACTACCAGACAACTAGATTTCCTCGTGAAATGTAACAAGAGTCAAATTTTTATGGACAAAATGGTTTCTCCATTCATGGACGAAAAAGTTTTAATTTTTTTCCAAAAATTCTTCAGCTTTTCAAACTTTGACCTCAATGAAGCACGGGTTAACGTTATCAAATTTACCTGAAACTTTGCCAATCTCATTTTCCATCCAAATTGCAACTTTTAGGTGAGAAATTCGAACAACATTGGTTTTTTTTTGGTCACCAACTCACTTGTTCTGTACTTTTTCCAATTCAACTTGACCTTCTATCTTCTGCAACGCCGATGTTGTAGCTTTGTCTCTTTATCTAGTAGGTACCTGCACAGCGGCAAGGTGCTGGAGAGCTGAACCACTCGCCGTCCACCACATTCAAGACGGCCCTCGAGCACAAAGTGGAGCAGTATCTGAATACGAGTTTTGTGTAGAAATGAGCAACCAGTTTTGTCTCGCTATGGTACTCCTTCTGTTCCAGCCACTCTCTGTTCTGCTGGAAATTCTGTTCGTGTTCTGTGTTCTGCTGGAATCTTAATTCTCCCTCACTATAACTTAATGTTTATTTTTATTATATATTTGAATTAATTAATTTTTTAACGGAAAAGGAATATTTCAATATTTCTATCTTAAAATTATTTCAGAGATGTGAAATAAAGCATCTTTAATACATAAATTAAAGATCAAAATGCTGGTGATGTATTAAGAGCTACGATAATAATGAATATGATAAATATAAATAATTATCAATAATAATAATAATAATAATAATAATTAATAAATAATACTAATAATAATAAATAATATTAATAATAATAATAATATATATAATAATACAATAATTAATAAGTAATAATAATAAATAATGAATATAAAATGAGTTCACTTGTGCAAAATCTTCGTCCGGCGGAAGAAGATGAACTTGAGCAGTTAATTTTTCGAAGGCAAAGTCAGTCTTCCAGATTCAGTAACCGGAAGCAATATATAATATAATATATATATTATATCCATTATATCTTATCTATATATATTAATATTATATTATATATATATATATCATATATATATATATATATATATATATATATAATAGTATATATATATATATATATATAGTATTTTAGGGGGAGCTAACGTAACCAGCAAGGCACTCCAGAGTCCAATGGTTAGCACCCATTGTCCTCCACATTTTTCCTACATACTGAAGTAGGCTCTCCTTTTTCACACCTCCATAAAACGCAATATACAGACAAAATTTCCTTAAAAAAAATTTTTTTTTTGGTAACCATCCATTAGACTCGGAGATGCCAAATATGGTCGATTGCGAAAATAGAACCTCATCCACCGCTGTTCCTCCACTGGCCCTTGCGAAGTATTGACGTTCTTCCGGCGGGTGGTTTGTGCAGTCACGGAAGTTGTCGGGCTGCTCTGCATGACTGTCTTCTTTCTTTCATTTATTTTCTGAACCTTCGAGACCTTTACACTAAATATCCACATTGTTGAACATCATCTCTCCTCCCTTTATCTTTCCTTATGCCGAAACTAAGGTTGAAGCGTTCTGCCGGCAAACCCTACACTCCTGTCTCTCTTACTGATCTCTATCCTCTCAATTTCAGGAGAAGGCGATGTTGTGCTACAGTATTGGCGTAAATGATGTTGTATGTTTCTCGTGTTCCTAATTTGGAGTCTTTAGACAGTTTTTCTTCTACCTTTTGGCTCAAGTATTTCTCAACGTATCTACAAATTCATCTCTGATTTCTGTAATATTCTTGTCTCCTAACTCAACTGAATATCCTAAATTCCTTTTACTATACTAAATTCTCAAGATACAGCTGGTGAATTTGCCTCTCACCTATTCTATGCCAGAACGTTCTCCTGAGCGGGTTTGGTAGCGTTCCTACTCGTGTCCTAACCGATTTTATTGAACCCCAACAAACATTTCGAGCCTTCCTTTCCATTCCGTTTAGCCTTTCCTCCTCTGGTTGCTCCGATCACATCTTAATCTCTATATCTTCTTATATATCCTTTCTTCTTGTTACTATATATACTATATATATATATATACTATTATATGATATATAATGATAATATATATATATATATCATATATTAATATATCTTATATAAATTATATATATATACTAATATCTATATAAATATAGTTGATACATATATAATATAATATATATTTATATATATATATCTAGCTATATTTTAATTATATATTATATTATAATATATATATATATATAGTATATATAATATATTATTATACTATCATAATATTTGAGAATGGTCGTGATCGCTCGTAACGGCCTTGCTAATTTTCGGCGAAATTGTATGAACGTATGGGTACATGCTGAATGTCAGACGGAATAATATGTTGAGAGAAAGAGGAGATGAGGTGATTGTGATGTATTCTTAGGAAGGGCAAATTTGATTTGCTCGCTGTGACTCAAATAAAGATGAAAGGAAACGGTGAATATTGAGTGGTGTGGTGTGAATGTGTGTGTGCTGGTGTGGAAATGATTGAGAGGGGGAGAGAAGGAGTTTCAATTTTGATGAGTTACCTGTGTGCTACAAAGCTATGGTAGACTTGTGTGTGTGAGTACTAGATTCTCATGGTTAAATTTAAGTTTGAAAAGGTCAAAGGTATGGTGGGTTGTGCTACGTCAAATGGTCATCTGAGGGAAAACGTTGAAGAGAGTAACGACTTTTTGGGATACATCCTGAATGATGCTCTGGATGGGTTGGTGAGTAGGAGCTTTCAGATTGATAGTGTTAAGGGCCTGAAGCTTGGATAGGTGATCATTAAAAGGGATGTATAACGAGTGGGTTTTGGCTGGCAGGGAGATAAATGAGAATGGTAACGGAAGGTGATGATTTCTTGTGAAGAGAAGGTAATGTGTGTAGTAATGACTTTCTTTAAACAACAAGAGTATCCATAAGATTATACAGAGTTGGTGTATGTAGAGATGGTACGAAGTGAGAAGTATGATTGTATGTTTGTGTTGGTGTAAGAAGGAGATGTTCGAAGTAGGTTGGATGTTAATCAGTGAGGGGGTTTAGGAATGGGTTATCGGATCATTATTTTGTTCTATGTAAAATTATTAAGTTAGTGGGGGCTTGGTGGAGAGGAAGGTGATACGAAAGGAAGTAGGTAAAATTAAGCGTGAGAAGTTAAGTGAACAGACATATAGGATGAACGTATGTAGTAGCGCTCGCCTAGTAAGATCGTTGAAATGTACGAGTTGATACTGAAGCAAATCTGGGGCAAATGAAGGAAGCAATTGTATAGTACCAGTGCAAAGGAAGTGTGTCTCGGTGTGCTAAAGAGCTACGAAGTAAGAATGTTAACAGGCGAATGGCTGGAATGAAGAGGTGAAGAAAGCGGTTAAAGGTAAAAGAAAGGCGTGGTTGAATGTATAAAAGCAAAGTGATGAAAGTTCAAAGAAAGCATTGCTTGGCAATTATATAGGGAAAAAGAATACTAAAAGGTGCATACGCTAGGAGAAAACAAGAAGGTAAATGACAGTTAACTATGGAAGGACGGATGAATGAGGAACAATACAAGGGAATAGGAAGTCTCTTCTGAAGGACAGCGCGACAGGTTAAGAATGAGATAGAGGGAAATCTGCTTAGAAATCAATGAATACGGGATGGTGCTTTTGTTAACTGATGAATGGATGTGATGGGAGTATGGAAAGAACACTCGAAATTCTGCACAATATTAACAGTAAGATGATGGTGTTATGTGAATGTGTGTGGTCTTTGGACTGTGCAGCAAGGAATAAGATTTGGGGATGAGGTCATTAGTAAGGAGGAGGTATGGGTAGAGTGGAGAGTTGAAGAATGGTAAATTCTTCCAGGTATAGATGAAATTACTAGTGAAAATTGATCAAGAAGCGGCAGGCGAGAGGCATTGATTTGGATTGGCAGCTGGTGTAATAAAGCGTTTATGGAGGGTATAGTCAAGGGATTGGGGAGAGCGGTAATACGTACCTTTTACTATAACCGGTAAGGGAGAAAGGGTAGCCTGTAGAAATTATAGGGAATAGTTTATTGAGTGTTGTAAGGGAGGATATATGCTGTATTTTGGTCGAAGAGTGCGTCGAGTGACTGAGGGACTGTTTGGGTGAAGAACAGGTGCGTTTAGGAGTGGGTAGAGGATGTGTGGAATCAAATCTTTACATTGAAACAAATAATGTGAGAAAATGAGGGAGAAAGAAGAATAAATTTATGATTACGGTTTTTATGATTTACAAACAGGCGGTAATGAACTCAGAGTTAATAGAGAAGCTTTATGGCAGGTATTAGTGATATATGGTGTTGGTGGTAGGCTTCTCAATGGAATCAAATATCAAAAGTAAGTATGACGATAGTGAAGCGTGTGTAAGAATAAAATGGTGTCAAAAGTGATTGGTTAAGGATTTAATAGCGAGGAGACAGGGTTGTGTTATGTCCCTGGTATCATTTGATATACGGATGGGTTATGAAAGAAATTCTGAGGTGGGGGGTGGCAGGAAATGTGTTAGAATGATGGAGAATTGAGATGAGTGGAGGGTGCCCACCTATTATATCGGTGATTTGGTCTTGTGCGGCGAATCCTGAAGAGAGTTTGAGAGGATGGTAGAGAGATTTAGCAGGTGTGGTAAAAGGAGGGGTTTGAAAGTAATAGTAGATAAGAGTTAGGTTATGTTTGTGAGTGAGGACAGTCGCTCAAGTGTGAAGTTTAATTGTTAGATGGTGAGAGCTGGCGCCAAGTGCCTAGTTCTAAATATTTAGGGTAGTAGTTTGGATGAGAATGGCAATGGATGATGCAGAGTGTAGCAGGAAAGTTGTGAATGGCAGGAAGGTTTGCTGGTGCAATTAAATCGTTGGTCGAATGTAAAAGGACTAAGTCTAGAAGTGCGCTAGAGTCTTACATTGATGGTATGTTGTTACTGTGTATTATTGATATGGTAGTGAACCATGGTCTGGAATAAGAAGTATACGATTCCTAAGTTCAATTGTTCAGATGACTAATCTTACGGGGCAATGCGTAGTGTGAGAAGGAATTAATAAAATGAGGAATGAGCGCGTATTAGAGAGTTGTGTGTGTGAAGAAAGGGGTAAATGAGAGATAAATGAAAGTGTGTTGAGACTGGTGTTTTGGTCATGTGGAAAAGGAGAATCAGTCCCGGTTGTTAAGCGAATGTAAAGTGGCGAGTGTGTTGGGAAACCGACCGGCTGGAGAACCGAAGAGAAAGTGGATTGAGTCGTGAACGAATGTCTGAAAGGAGAGTAAATGTGGTTTGGGTAGAGGCGAGTAAGAAAGGTGTATATACACGGAGTGAATAGGCGGGGATCTGTGAGTGGGTATGTTTGTGGCCCACCTGGGCAAGGGATGACCCTTACCAGCTAACGATCTATCGTAGTGAGGCGGTCCAGTCTGCTGTTCCACCATGAAGCCTTTAGGGTGGAATTTCTGACTGCGATCGAAGGTTCTCACTAAGTTAATGGTACCGAGGGGCGGTAAGGCTGAGTTTCTGTAAATCGACTTATGTCATTTTCTACTGCTTTTTCTTTTCGTGCTTCGTCACGCATCCTCTATCTGACCCATCTTGGGAAATAGAAGGGAAGATAAAGAAAGAAATATATATATAATATAATATAATAATACTATATAATATATATATAATAATATATATATATATTATATATATATATTAATATATATATATAATATATATATAATTGATACATATATATATACTATATATTTGATTACATATAATATATATATATCTATTATATAATATATATATATATAAAATATATATATATTATATATATATATATATATTTTATATATATAATATATATATATATTATATATATATTATATATTGGAGGTTTTACAGAATATTGTCCCATGGCTATTCAATGAATTTCGTACTGATAAGAGCGTACAAAAAGTTTATGTCCTTGTGATAAACTCTTGCCATTCTTATACTATCTCACTGGAGTTTTAAAATAAAGGTATGTTAGTTTACAAAGAATCACACAATCACTTAATTTACCAAGATCAGTATATATATATATATAATAATATATTAGTTACCTATATAATATATGTACTATAATAATATATATATCATAATATATATATATATATACATATATATATTTATATAATATATATAATTATATAATATACTATATTATATATATATTCTCGCAGGGGGTTATTGATTCTTATTATGATGTTATAATCTTGTACAACATTTAACATATATAACATAGTGATAAGCAAAAAATAGTAGGGTGACTTTGTGCATTCCTCCGCCGCCAGGGGCCAGCATAGTATGTGCATTTGTGTTCACATAATGTTGGCCTTTTATATCTTCCTTCCTTTCCCCTCTTTGTCGAATCTAGTTTTTATCTTATATCTTTCATCCTCTTCCTCCACAACAGTTTTTATCTATCTTCCCCACGTTTCTCTCTTTCCCATATCATTCTTATTTTTATTTAAATTATTATAGTCGTTGTTCCTTTTATTATTATCATTGATATTTTTATTATTATTATTATTCATCTATATTATTATTATTCATTATTATTTCATTATTATTATTATTGATTATTTTTATTATTATTATTATTATTATTATTATTATTATTATTATTATTATTATTATTATTATTATTATTATTATTATTATTATTATTATTATTATTATTATTATTATTATTATTATTATTATATTACTATTATTTAATTATTTTATTATTATTATTTATTATTATTATTATTATTATTATTATTATTATTATTATTATTATTATATTATTAATTATTATATTATTAATTATTATTCATCCTTATAATTTCTATTTTGTTCTGTTCATTAAGTACTACTATTCTTACTTTATTTTATGAACTGTTGTGCATTTATAACTTGTCTCTAACGTTCTTTTTTATTATCAATTTCCATTAGTTGTTTACCCCATTTATTTTCGGCACCATTTGTGCCGCAATCATTATTTTGGACCCCGTTGTTAAACTTCCTCCCAGTCCGTAATACATACTTTGTACACTACTTTCCTCTACCTCTGCAAAGCAGTCTTGTCACTCCATTTTTTTATCACTGATCCACTATTGGTCTTCTGATGCTCTTCCTGCATGGTCTTTAGCTCGCCTCACATTTCTTCCTCGTGGATGCGGGTACAAGCTAAAAACCGTCCTTTTCGCCTTTACTGCGCGCCGCCATTGATTAGCTTGATCCATTTAAACAAAACTTTTTTTGAAAACATGCTAAGTTCGGATCAAGGACCATACTATTAAAAGAAGGGATCTTAACATCCTCATGATTGGATGCTGAATATCCATTTGAGGTAAATTTGTGCTGATGTTGAAATTATTTACAAGAGGGAACCTGTTGAATCTGGCAGTTCGATGAGACAGTCCGAAATGCTATTCAAAAATTGGAGAAAAAAAACATGGAAGGATGGAGGAATAGGAATCATGCTTGTAAATATCCGCTTTTGATGGGAGAAATGCTAACAATGGTCAGTGTCATGTTTTCCTATCATCTTGCCTGTGGGCATCTGGCTCTTAGTCCGTGTAATGTATATAATTTGAAATAGTAAAAAGGGGCGATCTTTCGTCTAGACTCTTACAAAATTAAGAGCAATCTATTATAATGCTATATATGCAAAACTCAGCCACAATGATGCTGAGCGCTGGCGTAACACGCAAAATTGTCGGGCCCCTCCCTGGCAAAATTTAATTTGGCGCCCACAAATATATGTATATATATATATATATATACTATACTATAATATATATATATATATATATTATATATTATAATAATATACTATATATATATATAATATATATATATATATATTATTATATATATATAAAGTGAGTATATTTTCTTTTCAACTAATATCATTTTCATGGAAAGTAGCTGGAGAGTTATATTATCATAGGCTATATTAAGTTGGTTATACAATATACAGTTAGTTAGTTACTTCCTGTCCTTCTACGAAAATTAATAAATCTATATTATATATATATATATATATATATATATTAATATATATATATATATATTATATATATATATATCTATATATAATTATATCATATATATATATATATATAAATAAATATATATTAACTATATATATCAGACGATGATGTTTACATTATAATAAATAGTAATGACTTAAACAGAATGTTACATGTTTACTTCCACTTCTTGAATCGCCGTTTCCGTCTTGTTATTTTGGTGATGTAATGTGTTAATAAGCCTCTCTGATGTCAATTTGTTTTGGAATTTTGCAATTCTACAAGACATAATAATATTAAGGACAGGGTTTAATATTGGGCTCGGGCTGAGCCCAATTTTTACCCCCCCCTAAAAATAAACAAAATCGGGGAAATTTTCAGCCGATTTTTGGACCTCTATAAACCAAGACTGCGTAGTGTTTTTTTGCCTCTAAAAAGTTGTTTACCGGGGTGTTGTTTCCTGTGTCTTAGTCATTCTTTCAGAATTTTATACTATACTTTCAAATCCTTTTTTTAATTGGACAGTAATTGTGTACAATGTTCGGTAAAATACAGCAGTTTGGCATTTTTCGTATCAACTTCCAGAATTTTTTTCAAAATGACTACAAACTTGAAATATGCATAGATGGGATAGATTACTCCAATAGTCACCTTATATTTATCAGACTTTTTGGGTTGGATCTGCATAGTCATTTTCCAAACCCACTTTTTTTTTTCTTTTTAATGAAAAATTGCGACAATTTTTTCTGTTCGTGCGAAGTGGATGAAATTTTCAGGGCATATGTAGTTAGTCGGATGAGATGTACATTTTTGGCTTAGATAATTTCTTTTGTAAATGCATCAGTTTTGGATTTGTTCTTGGAACAAATTTTCAAAAAAAATTTTTTGGAAATTTAAAATTTTTTTTTGAGTATACCAAAAAATTATCAAAATAAAAAAGATCCATCTTGCCCGACTATAGAAGCCCTGAAAATTTGATGTTGAATCGGACGAGTAGTCAAAAAATATATACTCATTTTTTCCACCATCTTCCAAAAATTCAAAATGTTTTGTAAAAGTGAAATGATTGATATATTTTTTATACTTGTCCGATAAACATAAAATTTTCAGGGCTTCTATAGGCGGGCGAGATGCATATTTTTACTTAGAAAAATTTTTGGTATACTCAAAAGAAAATTTTTTAAAAATTTCTTTTTTTTTTTTTGAGAATTTGTTCCAACTTCCAAAAACAAATCGAAAACTAATGCATATACAAAGAACATTATTTAAGTATAAAATGTGCATCTCTTTCGACTACATATGCCCTGAAAACTTCATCCACTTCGCACGAACAGGAAAAAATTATCGCAATTTTTCATTTTAAACTCCAAAAAAAAGTGTTTGGAAATTGGACCAACGCTGAGCACAAGACTAAAAAATTCGAAAATGTAATCAGTGCATATTGTAGGTATAGCGCCATCTATGCATTATTTTAAGTTTTGAAAGTCATTTCGGAAAAAAATTCTGAAGTTGATGCGAAAATGTCAAAATACATGGGTTTTGCCACAAAAATTGAAAATTCTGGAAGAATGACTACAGACACAGAAAAACACTCGAAAAACATCGTTTTTAGCGGCCAAACAAAGGCTACAGTTTGGTGTGGTAATAGGGCAAAATCGCTGATAATTCCAAATTTATGTCGCATTTATAGGGGAGGAAAATTGGGCGTTAGGGCGACTCCCACATACTGAATCTTCCCCTAATTCTCCTTGGACAATTGTAGAACGTGAGTAATTTTTTTTTATCAACTTTTAACTTGGAAAATTGTCCGCTTGCAGCTGTGCCACAGTATTACAAGGCAAAGTCAAGAGGGCAGCAAAAACTGCGGTGCAAACATTGGTATACTTGACGCAAATGATGTAGTTGTCATGAATAATAAATTGCCAATCTTCTTATTGATGTTCTTGATCTAATGTCTTTCATAAGAGTCACTCGAAAGCTTTGAATTTCAGAATGAAAGTTTTCTGTGAGACCTATAACAAAATTTCAGCTTTTTTCTGCAATTCTTCATTTTTGATGTTGAAAGAATTATGGAGGTCGCGTTTATAAGAGCTAGAACAAGATGCGTTCTACTACTTCAAATCTTTTTCTTTAATGGACAAATAATTAGTGTCAATGTTCGTACAATAAAAGCAGTTTGATAATACCTCAACGGATCTAATAAACGCTCATGCTTGGACTAGCTCATCAAAATGACGTTTAGTTTTACGAACTCTATGATCTGGAAAAAATGGGCATCAGACATCCAATTGTTGGCAACAGCAGAACAGTTGCCATAGTAAATTTCAAAATTATTTCTTTAAATGTGCGAAAGGTTCTTAATTAAAAGCATTATCAGTACAGTAGTTTTCTTTTTTTGATAGATCAGCGGTTTATTGTTCGGATGCAATTTCGAAAACCAAGTTAAGAGATTCTAGTTATTAATGTTATGAAAAACAACCTGGAAAACAAATTCAAATTTCCATGTTTTTTTCATCCATATTGCTTTGCTCTTTATTGAGTTTTGTAGATTGCATAACCCATTTTGAATAAACTGAAACCACGAGCACGGGCCCCCACATGCACCGGGCCCCTCCCGCATTGCCAGGCCTTGCGGTTCCGCATAACGTTACGTCACGATGATCTCATCAGTAGGGCCTATCAGTAAGGGAATCCTATTAATAGCATTATGAAAAATTTTATATGAAGTTGTTACATAGCATTTTTTTTTTACTGATTCTGTCACAACAAGTAAAAATATGTTTAATTTTACCAAATTCCAAATTTTCAAAATTTGTAATTTAGATATTTATATTTATACTGGAATAATTTAGGAATTAGGCAATTTTGCATATGAGTATATGGGGGTCCACATACGTAAAATTAGGACTCAGGGGTCCACAAGAAAAAAAAAAAGGTTGAAACATTAAAATGAGAGTTGATTGTTAATTAATTATATCAAACGAACTAAAATGGCATTCAAGGATTCATCTGATTGCGGAATTTTTTTTTTTTTTTTTTTACATAAATTCATATTTCTTAAATACAGAAATCCAATGCTAAATGCCTTCTGCAGAAGATATTGAAGATAAGAAGTGTTTAAACTTTTTTTTATACCTCTACTGTGCGAATAGAGGGCAAAATTATCAGTGTGATTGTCATATTTGAAATTGTTGTAAGAATATGGAATTCAAGTGGGAATATCCTGATTTGGTAGAGAAGTGTAGACGCTTCTAAACCAGTGCTAAAGCACTGCTATGTGCTATATTGTCAGATGTTAATAAATGCAAGAAGTGGAGCGTAGCCCGAATGGTAGCAATAGAAGTGAATATGAAGGAAGCTTTTCGACATATAAGCATCTATTCTACAAAGAATTCAATAATCTAGTGCTAGATCTCAGTTTATCACAGCAAACATCCAGACTTCTATTCTAATTGTGAAGCTTGAAAATATGTTTGATTTTTTCGATCTTATACGTCACTACATTTTCCAATCACTCACTCAGTGAAACCTCAA
Organism: Trachelipus rathkii; assembly: GCA_015478945.1. Classification (NCBI taxonomy): domain Eukaryota; kingdom Metazoa; phylum Arthropoda; class Malacostraca; order Isopoda; family Trachelipodidae; genus Trachelipus; species Trachelipus rathkii. The sequence goes on along the minus strand of JABUQX010015585.1, from coordinate 36,798 downwards.
ATGAAGATAAAGATGAATCATATTTTTTTTCAGAATCTCCTCTTTCATGACCTCGAATGGTCTACTTGCCTTGATTTAAAGATGGTGTGCTTTCATCTTGGGAAGGAAGATGGATACATGCCCTTGTTTCATCTGCTTGTAGGGTAAAAAGGTAAAGCAAGATCATGGGAAAAAATTACAAAAACATTATTGTAAGGGCAGTCAATATCATGAGTCATTGAATGAAAAAGATAAAATTATTCCCCCATCACTCCATATCATACATGGAAGGATGAAACAAGTTTTTACTTGATTGGGAATTCGATAAAATACGATTCCCAAATATACATTTATACTGTAGATCGTTCCTTGGAATGGGGTATTGAAAAACTAAAAGCAGGAATATATGTGGAATGAAGTTATGCTTCAGTTTTGGACATGTGTTTTTTTTATTATTTTTTTTTATTGATTTGATTGGCAGATTTTAGACTTCTTGGATAACCGCAAAAAAGAAATTGTTAAAGATTTGAAAGAAAATATACTCGTCAAATTAAAAAATTTGAGTACTAATATGAACATAACGATACAATGTTAATGGCCACTTTCACAAATTTCCACATAATCTTAATGAAGAAGAAGGAAAAGGTCCCATCAGGAAATAAAAATGCTGAAAGAAAGGTATCAAATCGATATGTCAGAGTACATTGTAATTAATTTTTACCATATTTTCCTATAGATATATTAAACAAAATATAAAAAATTTATTAAACTAGGCCCGATTTGACTATGGTACAAACATAGCTACTACTTAGACTAGATTTTTTCGTTTTAATTAATTTGAAATCCTTTGGCAATAGTTGATAATAATAGAAGGAATGTGACTATTTGGAAAAATCTTTTTGGGTATGTCCTAACTTAATAACCATTTTTGAAGTTTATTTTAAAAATGAATATAATATAAATTTCGAATTTTTTTTTTTTTATATTTCTTACAATTTAATTCCACTATAAATTCTAAGATTTTTTTTTTTTTACAATTTTTTTTTACAGTTTCTTTTTTTTTTACAAAAACATTACTGAAATTAACATTCCTGTTTGTAAACAATTGGTAGTTTGGCACCCATGTCGCCGAGTTATCGTTGTGTGAAATGTTTGAGCTATTTCATTGTTCAAAATTTAATAGACGTCAACCTGTCATCCTGACGTCAATACTATTAATATTGTAGAATAAAAACACGTTAACCTTTGTCTTCTGATAACCTACAATTTGTCAGATAGGACCTTACTATTATAAGCAGTCAAGGATTTATTATCGATTTTAGGTATCTTGGAAGTTATGAATCCAAAAGTGACACGGCATTAGTTTTGTCGAATTGGCTCTTATTTTGAAATAACTGATATCACTCAAATTATGATTTTACTCTAATGCAACCTGTGGCTGCTGATAAATGTAGCATGCATTGGTGTGTCTTTTATTCTTTTACATTTCCTGTTTAGCTATTGGATAAAAAAAACACATTAAATTTTTCTTTTCCCGAGAAATATGTTTTCAAGTAGACCATGCTTAAATATTTCTAAAATATTCTGAAACATTTGTGGCGAGTACGCTATACAACAAAGAAAAATATAATTAAATGTAAAACAGACATATCTTGCTTATTTTGGTGAGAATACTAATCACAGAAAGCTTAAGGCGGTTTATCATTTTCCCCGGATTAAACTTTTGCTTGTTCTATCTAAAACGTGATATATGAGGAGGGTTAACTTAGTGTATTAAAATTTTTTTTTATACCTCTACTGTGCGAATAGAGGTGCAAAATTATCAGTGTGATTGTCATATTTGAAATTGAGAATACGGAATTCAAGTGGGATGTTCATTTATGACATTTATTTATATTGTTGTAAGAAAATTATAGTGTCACTGTTAAATAATAAAAATTAATTAAAATTAGTTTCTTTCAATATATATATATATATATATATATATAATATATATATATATATATATATATATATATATATATCTATATATTATATATATATATATATTTTATATATATATATATATAATATATATATATATATTACTACTATATATATATATATATATATATATAATATATATACATATATATAATATATATATATAATCCATTACCTAAAGGGGAAGTAAATATTCTAATAACTTATAAACTCATGTGCAGCTAGTAGGCTTTCGTATATTCTATTATATATATATCATATATATATATATATATATATAATATATATATATATATATATTCATATATATATATATATACTTTATATACTATATACTATAAAATATCATATATATATATATAATATATATATACTATTGCAGGCTATCACCACTCACGAGAAGAGTCCATTTCAAGGAGGGGCAGAATACCCACCAACATCACGACCAATTAGCTGCCGCCGCCTGGGCGGCCGACGGGAGATACAGTACCACCCAAATTTTAGCCTACCGCAGATCTCTCAGGTGAGCACAGACGGAGGCTTTGAAGAAAGGAGGATTCAATACAACATGGAGAACAGATTATAGTAGGGAGTTCCACAGAGAAGAGGTTGCTGGAAAAAAGGATTCACCACAGCGAGCAAACTTGTCGTATCCAATATTCGCACAAAATTCATGTGCGAGAAGGGCACCCTTTGTATACTACGAGGGTGGCATAGTGGTGGTGAAATGCTAGAGGTTAACTTTCTTGAGCATCTACCCTTGTAGTACCTGTAGAGATAGAGTCATGGGAGTTTGAAAGTAGGGAACAGTTTATTGGTCTTTTAACCTTAGACAAATCCCTATCCAAAATTAGGGTGGAACAACCAGAGTCTCCTAAATGTGAGAAATGTACTCTATGAGAAGGCGGATAACACCCTTATATAGATAGAGTAACTGTTCAGAAGAAAAAATTCCCGCATCCTGAACAGAACTTCAACTTCTTAGAGGCCAAAACAATTTGTTGTTAATGTTCGGACCAAGAATATTTGTTATTAGCAGGTAAGAAGTTAAAGCCGTCGAAAGAGAGAGAGAAAATTTGGAACGTGTTTTTGGGAGGAAGTTGTGAAGAAGTTGAGTTTTTTAAGAATTGAATTTCACAAGGAAAATCCCATCCAGATCGGCAAGAATTAAATCGAAAAGCTGAAGTCGTGAATTAAGTCTAGATCCAAAAGAGTGAACAGATTTGAAATGAGTAGAAGAATGGAGAGTTGGGTCATTTGCATAAGAGTGAATAAGTGCAGCTGAGAAGATAGTTAACGAGAAGTAAAAATAAATAAGGAGATATAACAGAACCTTCAGAAGCATCACAATTAGCAGAAAATGAGATTCCAGTTATTATTATATTATTATTATTATTATTATTATTATTATTATTATTATTATTATTATTATTATTATTATTATTATTATTATTATTATTATTATTATTATTATTATTATTATTATTATTATTATTAATAATAATAATAATGTGAGATTCAGAACTGAGGGATAGAATAACGAAATATTCAAAGAATGTGGGAATGTTGTACCCATTGTAGAGAGGAGTGCCAGTAGAGGTAAAAGTGAGTATATATACAATCATCTTACGACCAATATTACTATACGGGTCAGAATGTTGGGTACTTAACACGATGCAGAAGAGTAAAATAGAAGCTGCGGAAATGCGAGTGTTAAGATTAATAAGAGGAGAAACCTGAGGGACAGAGTTAGAAGTGAAGCAATAAGAGAAGAGCTCGGAGTCCGCCCAATAATGGAATGTATTGAAAGAAACCAGCTGAGATGGTTCGGTCATGTGCAGAGAATGGAGGACTTTAGATACCCACGAAGATTACTTAATTGGAGACCTATCGGAACGAGACCAGTGGGAAGACCAAGAAAAAGATGGAAGGATGCTGTGGAAGAAGCAATTACGTCGAGGGGAGAAACGATGGAAAATGTGGAAAGGATGGCACTATTTGAAGACCAGGACGTCTGGAGGGGATTTCTGGGAGGCAACACTTGACAGGATCTCGACCTAACAAGATGGATGGTGAGAAAGGTGTGAGAAATTATTATTATTATTAATATTATTATTATTATTATTATTATTATTTTTATTATTATTATTATTATTATTATTATTATTATTATTATTATTATTATTATTATTATTATTATTATTATTATTATTATTATTATTATTATTTGTGTGTGTGTGTGTGTGTGTGTTATTATTATTATTATTATTATTATTATATACAGTATATATATATATATATATATATATAATATTATATATATATATATATATATATATATATATATATATATATATATATATATATATATATATATATATATATTTATATATATATATATATATATATATATATATATATATATATATATATATATATATATATATATATATATATATATATATATATATATATATATATAAAAGTAAGTAATAATGTATATATATATATATATATATATATGTATGTATCTATCTATATATATATATATATAATATATATATATAATAATAATATACACCTATATGTAAAAGTAGTAATAATATATATATATATATATATATATATATATATATATATATATATATATATATATATATATATATATATATATATATATATATAAGTATTAATAATATGTATGATATTTATATATATATATATATATATATATATATATATATATATATATATATATGCTATATATATATATATATATATATATATATATATATATATATATATATATATATATATATATATAAGTAGTAGGAAAACTGCAGATACGGGCCCATTTCGGTCATTTCACTCGCTTTACCAGCCCAGCCCCATTTATCTGTCACCTGAAACAATAAAAAGGGTAATTGATATAAGTAGTAGGGAAACAGTTGAGCGAGCAAAGCAATCGAGTAGGGGCTTTAGAGCGAATAAGACGACCGACCGTGTACCAGACCTAGAGCGAGAGATTGAGAGCGAATGTGGTTGGTAAAGCGAGTGAATGATTTTTCAGTGAAAAAAGGGCTCGGCAGTTTCAAAACTACTTGCATAAAAATTTATGGGGAAAGTTTTATAGGAAATCAATCGATCTTTAATTTAGCTTTGATGTAAAATTATCATAAAAATAATATTTGAAAAGCTATTAGCATTTACATTAATAAATAGACACCCTGTAGAAATTTTTTATAGAAACAATTTTATAGAGAATTGCAAAATAAGTACATTTGCTTTTAAATTCTGTAAAAAATATAATATATTGAAATACTGTAGAAGATTCAAATTTTTTAGCTCAGAGTCTCCGTTTGCTTAGTGGTTAGAGTAACGAACATTATATAATTCAGAGATAGCCAGTTCAATCCCAGTTGAAATGCATTTTAACAAAGAGAATAGAAAGACCAGCGACAGCTTCAAGTGGTCGATTTGGGGAGTAATAATAATAATAATAATAAGCAAAGAAAGATAAGAAGAGGTGACGTAAGTGACCGCTTGAAGCGATCAATTTGGACAACATTAATAATAATAATAATAATAATAATAATAATAATAATAATAATAATAATAATAATAATAATATAATAATAATATAATATATAAGAATTAATAAAAAGTAATCAATAAGCTAAAAACCTAAATAAAGATTAGATAATATATAATATAATAATAATAATAATAATAATATAATAATAATAATAAACAAGAATGACAGGAACAAGAAAAGTTGTGCACCAAATTATAATAATAAGAAGAATAATTAAATCTTAGGTAACTAAAATGAGGTTTTCAAAAAAGAACAGGAAGATGTGGAAATTTATTTTTCACTATATATGTAAAATAATAAGATCGGAAAAGTTGTCAGGCAACATTTTCGCATTTCAAAGTTTTTCATATGTAAAACTGAAATTTTCTAAAATTTCAATGTTAAATTTAAAAAAAAAATCTACGGATGTTTTCGTATGTTAAATGTTAAATATATAGCTCTACTTAACATAAAATAGATAAATAAATTAGTGTATTTTAATAGTTATTTTCTGAGAGATCAAGGAGAGTTCGGTGAAGTTCGTGTTTGTGTTTATTTTTGAGTCGTTGATAACAGTGTTAGATGTGAGTGAACGAAGTTGAGTGTTAAAGAAACCGTAAAAGTAAGATTATTGAAGTGATAGTAATATTTTGTTTGTAGTGAGAAGTGTGTGTGGTGCAAAGATTATAAGATGGTTGAATGTAGATAAGGTAAGAGTATCATATCTATTGTTTAAATAACTTTAAAAACATAAATAAATAATGTATTGATAAAAAACATAAATGTATTTTCTCTAATAAAATACCAAGAATATATTGAAAGGTATTAGTCGTCCTTAATTGGAAAAATCTATTTATAATAAAAAAACTAAATAGATTGACAATTGATCCGACATCATGAACAAAATCGAAAATCCATTTACGATCAAGAAATCTATGGCTTGTATCAAGAACTGGCTTGAAATGAGCGCACAAATTTGTAATACAGACTTATTATAAATTAAAATTTTATAGAATATTCATGAAAAAAAAGTAATAAACAATGTTGAAGAATATATAATAATTATAAGATATAAAAAAAATCAATATCATCAAAATTATTTTCAGAATATTTAAAAATAATATATATATTTGAGATCAATAATCAATTAGACTAATAATTGTATTACTAAATATCTAAAATTCAAATCAATTGAGAAAAAGAAAATACCATCAAAGAAGATTTAAGTAAATGTGATTACAAAAAGTTAGTACACACGAAAAAAGAAAATTATAATCGTTGAGACCTAGATTTTTAATAAAGAGATAATAGATAAGTATGTCCAAAGTATAAATCTACTGGATTCAATATACAGGGTACACATAAAGATAATAATACTATCTGAGAGTCAAGCACCAACTGTATACAACCATCAAGATCATAAACTATGAGAGAGATAAATTCTTACGAGAGCGTTTATAGCCTCCTATTTTTCGTAATTAAATTTATATTATGGAAAATTTACAGCCAGATGAGAAAGAACATTAATAATTTCAAACTGGTTCACAACAGTGGATCCATGACAAGCATAACTGATTTTACTCAAATATCATTATATCTATGTAACATTGATATGTACTAGATTAGAAATAATATATTAAGAGAAAATTACGCCGCATCTTCTGATATTTATAAAATTACAAAAAGGGTCAGGAAAAAGATGGATATTCATAACTGCCTGAGAATGGAGGAATTTAGCAAAGCAATTAATATGACGAATCTCGTGTGAGACATTATACTTCTCCTATTTAGATAGGCAGAACTCCCAGATAAAGATTAGTAAGAGATTAACATATTATGGATCTAGAGTAAGAATAGTTAAGAAATACAAAATGTACAATAGAGGTCTTTTTCTAAATGGTGTATTTCTAGATTGCGTGTATTGTCTAGATATAGGACCATTAATTTAAACCTATACGTTATCAATAGGAAGCCTTAAATAGCTAAGAAAGTCAGAAAAATATGAAAGGTGAGAAGTGACTAGAGAGTTCCCGCTGTTCACTACAAAGCAGTAATTATAAAATAAGGTGTTTTGTGTAAGAACCATAAAAAATGATTGTGTTAATTGAATATTTTACCATAATTAATGGTGGATAGAAATAAATGAAAATAATTATATCACAAGAGAATCAGAATTACTAATATAATAAAATTTATTAGAAAAAATAATATTGTAAAATAAAATTACCTATATTAATATTAAGTATATAATAAATAAAATAAACCATAAATCTTAAACTAAATAAATAATATATTAATGAAAAAAATAAATATAAATTCCCTATTTGTATAATCAATAACATCAGAGACTAAAATTGTAACTTAACTATCCAAGTCGAATATTCTTTTACAATATCTGGTTTATAAAGAAAGAATTATAAGTAAATAATATTTTGTGCGGCTGCGCGCAAATATCATATTGAGTATAACGCGATAAATTCTGAGAGAGTTTATTGAAACCATGTTTATTAGAATGGAACTAGTCTTGAAGAAAGTCCAGTAGAATTTGAAAAATTTATCTCCTGCTGGTGAAACAAGTAACAAAATAATAAAAGATCCTCTCATTTATTGTAATTATTTATGCATACTATTGAATGATATATAGCCTATAAAAATACCACCAACGAGCTTTACCAGATCCGAAAAGAATCTAAACCACATAAATTATACAGAATCAAACACAACCGAACAGCTGGTGTTCATGTTATATTGGTCGATAATGAAATGTAGTGATAAAATTCAAACTTGAAAACATATGAAGGAAAAGAAACATCTAAGAACCTGTTGTGTTATAAGAATTGATTATCCAGTAATTAGTCGCACCTTGATAATTGAAGCCAAAACAGCCTGAAAGAATATATTTATTTATTTATAAAGCCAACCAATTTTAAAACTAGCTGATGATGAGAATAACAATAAGCAACAGCCAACTATCATATTTCCATAATTAAAATGTAATGATGAATAAAGTTATCAGTCAGCCTAAGAGTGGATATGAAGTATAATGAGTATCATAACTATATATTATAATAAATACTCAGAAGAAAGAGATCGAGTGGACCAGCTCTGTAATGAAGATAGTAATTGAAAGAAGAAATGCGCTCATGAGTTTATTAATTATTCAAGTGTTATACTAAATGTCATAATATTAATAATCAAAAAATACCGATGCTCAGGTTCAATTATTTGTTCAGAGATTTTTAATTAATAAATTACGTAATATAAAAGCAAACATTCCTCAAATACGGAATAAACTTGTAATTAATTACAAGATCAAGTCTATAGAGTGGATAACTTTAAAAAAAGATCGATAAGTAATCTAATTAAACACTGGCATACTATAGTATTTATTTTTTACACACACACAGTTATTAAGCATTTATGTATTTTCAATCTCTTTGACTAATACTAGAAACCAATGAACTTATAATTGCGGATGCAAATATAAAGAATAATATTACTAACAAATAACTTGTCAAGAAGAAAACTCGATCTATTAAAAAATATCAATTAAGACAAGAAACAAACTGGTTTAATCCTATGACGAGGTAGCTAAACCAAGGATGATAAAACAAAATTTAATTAATAAAGAATTAACCCCAAAAACAAACATGGGTAAACAAATAAATTAATATTATATATTCCATTATATAAATACATGAAAAAATATCAAATGAAAATTATAAACATGTACAAAACATATGAAAAAAATTTAATTGTAAAGTATTTAAAGATTATAACGTTATATAAAATCAAGATACATTATTATATCTGATGTGTTTGAAATTTTAGATCTACTTGTTTAGACACGTATAAATTAGATCCAGTTATTTATTATACTTCTCCGGGATGTATTATTAAAAGAAACAAAAAAAAAAAAAATTAGATTTATTAAAAAAACAGATATGTTGTTAATGATTGAGAAAGGAATTAGAGGTGCAATTACCACTATCACACACATATATGCTCTAGCAAATAATCCATATATTCGAGAAAGTTATGCTAAAACTAAACCGATTAATAGCTATAGCACCTATTTAGATGCTAATAATTCATACGGTTGGGCAATGTCTCAGTACTTACCTACCGGAAATTTTAAATGGAAGAATGTAGATGATATAGATAATTTTTTATATATCAGTGACGAATTTAGAAAGGGTATATATTAGAAGTAGATTTAGAGTATCCGAAAGAATTACACGATTTGCATAATGATTACCCCTTAGCAGCGGAAAATATTGAATTAGATAAAGCCTCAAAATTAGTTCCAAATTTAAATAACAAAGAAAAATATATTATACATTATAATAATTTAAAATAATGTTTAAATTTGGGATTAAAATTAACGAGACTGCATAGAGTAATAGAATTTACTCAGAGCGATTGGATGAAATCATATATTGAACTAAATACGAATAAAGAAAAAAGAAACCAAAAATGAATTTGAGAAAGATTTCAATAAATTAATGAACAACTCTATGTTTGGAAAAACGATTCAAAATTATTAAAAATAGAGTGGATGTACAGTTAGATAAAAATGAAGAACAAGCTTAGAAGCTAGTCAATAAACCAAACTTTGAATCATTTAAAATATTCTCAGAAAATTTAATAGCATACCATATGGAAAAGAAAAACTAAGATTTGATAAACCCATTTATGTAGGCATGTCTATATTGGATTTAAGTAAAACTTTAATGTACGATTTTCACTATAATTATATAAAAAAAATAAATATAATGAAAATCCAAAATTACTGTTTGCAAATACAGATTCATTATGTTATTATATACAAAAGAATGACGTGTATAAGGATATGAAAAGGAATATACAGCCGTTTGATACATCTGATTATCTTAAAGATCATAAGCTATACTCAGAAAATAATAAAAAAAAGTATTAGGAAAATGAAGGATGAAACGAGTGGAAATCCGATTAAAGAATTTGTTGGACTAAGGGCAAAATTATGCGCATTTTAAACAATTAAAAATGATGAAATTAATAAAGATAAAGGTGTTAAAAAGCGCAATAAAACAAACATTAAATATTGAAGATTATAAAAGATTTGCTCGAAAACGAAATTATATATATGAAAATGAATACAATACAAAATAATAAACATCATGCATATACAAAGCAGATAAATAAAATAGCATTAAGTGGAAATGATAATAAATGACATATATTAGAAGATAATATAAGCACATTAGCACTTGGATATTATAAAATATAAAGAAGGAAAACGCTATCAGAAGAATCATTCAAAAAATATTTCTCAATATTTCAAAATATATCACTCAAGCAGTATATATAGCTAGATATAAAATAAAAAAAATGCAAAAAATATAAAATAATTTTTAGTTAGATGTAAGTTAGAGTTTAGATAAAAAAATAAAATAAAATTGTTAACATTTAATAATCTTAGGAGGAGGGAATTCCCTCCTCCTAAGTGTTTTAACAATAATATTTTAAAATTTTAAAATATTATTATTGCTTTAAAAAATTTGTTTTGAAGAAATTAAATTTATATGATAGAAAAGAAAGTGAATATACATATTATTATTATTATTAGATATATTATTGTTATATATTATATATATATTATTATTACATATTATTATATATTACATATATATGCTAAAGAAGAATATATATATATTATATTATTGCTATATTATTATTATTACATTAATATATATATATATTTATATTATTATGATACATATATTATACACATATATTACATATTATATTATTAATCAGATATATTATTATTATATTATTACATATATTGTTTTAAAAAAACATGTTAGATGTAGATGTTAAATTATTAATGAAGTTATTATTATATATATATATATATATATATATATATATAATTTTTTTTACGTTCCCGTCCCTGGACACCGTCCCTTGAGAGTGGCCACACCTCGCTAACATACCCCGCAGCCGCAGTCGGCCTCCTCCAAAGATTGCTTAAATTTGTGATGTCCCAGATTCTTCTGGGACGATGATTGGCTAGACACTCCAAGAGGAAGTGAGACACAGTGTCCGAGCCCTGGTTGCATTTTGTGAAGATATTTGAACTGGTTTGGTTGTTTAAATCTATATTTGTAATATTGCAGGTTTGGGTGGTGGCCGCATCTTAGTTTGAACAAAGATGATTGAACTGTTACGGGAAGAGTTGAATTCAGATGCAGTTTCTGGTGGATATTCATTTAGTGTACTGTTTGGTTGTCGGTTTCTTAAATAATTTTCAGTTAAGTGTGTGTAATTGTTTTGTATAAGAGGTGTTGCCCTGTGGGGGCCGGATGTTGTTTAGGGTTTGCTTGTATAATAAGGCTAGGGAAGATTCAGGTTGTTTTAACTTGTGGTTAGTTGGGCTGGAGAGTGCAGTGTAGCATGGGTGTTGAGATATTTGTGTTTTTTTTTTTGCGAATAACTGTGTGCCTATCATTTCTAAATGTTTATCTATGGGTGATATTTTTTTCTTCGTATAAGTGTTGCTGTGCAGTTGTAGTTGTGCATCCTGTTACTACAATTCTGAGTGCCTTGTTTTGGGTGATTTAAAGTTTTCTTATGTTTCCTTTGGTTACTAAGAGGTGCCACATAATTTAGAGTTGGACGGATGAATTGTTTGTGGATGGTGCTGGATATTTGTTTATAATTATTAATGTCAGTGCCAGCTATGATTCTTAGTATGTTTAGTTTCTTATTTGCTGATGTTGTTATATTTTCAATGTGTTTTGTGAAGGTTATTTGTGTGGCCAGTGTTACTCCAAGAATTTTGGGTGTTTTGTTTGTTGGGCTTGCGATGTTACTTAAGAAGATTTGGTGGTTAGTAGTACCAAGTTGGCGGTCTGCTGTAATTTTAATGTGATAGATGACATATTAGGGGATGCAGACATTCTGTTGCCAGTTAGTCAAGTTTGAATTGTTTGTGGCTTTGTTAGGTCGGCTGTAAATAAGTTGAATAATGTAATGGATAGGATTGCACCTTGAGGTACGCCATTTTTGATATTTACTGTACGTGATTTTTTGTTGTTGATCTGTATTTTGGCTATTTTCCGTGATAGGAAGTTGGGTAACCATTTTTTTAAAAAAATTAGTGGGGATATTTCAATGTATTACTTTGTGAATTAGATTGTGTCTTGGGAATGTATCAAAGGCTTTGTTTATGTCGAATGCTATAAGTATTGTTTTATTTGGGGGCCTTTATTGTTGGTTGAATGGTGTTTGTAAGAGCAGTTGTGGTTTTGTGGATTTGCTGGAAACCGTTTTGAAACGTTTGTTTGGGGATGTCTGGTTTTATTATGTTTAGTATGAGCTTTTCAAGGAGTTTACGTAGTGTGGATATCAGTGAGATTGGACGATAGGAGGAGGGGTTTGAGGGGCCTTTCCTGGTTTTAGTTTTGGAATGATGATTACTCTTTTCCAGATGTAGGGAATAAAATTGAGCTTAATGGAACAGTTGTAAATGTGTGCTGAATGTGCTAGTGCGGTGTAACCTAAGTGTTTAAGGTTTAATTGAGATGTTGTCAGGTCCAGTTGCTGGTGAATTTTTAATTGTTTTAATGGTGTTTTTTTTTGTCATTTGGTATTATTTCTATTATTTGGTCGTGATTACTTTTTATTTTTTTAAGGGATTTGATTATTTTCCTGTTTTGTGGGTGGGTAGGTTTATGACTTTGTTTTATGAAATGTGTAGCATGGAGATTTGCATGTTGTTGTGATTGTGGGAGTTTGGAATTTTAATTTTTTTATGGATTCATGTGTGGGATATTGGTAGTTTTTTTTTTTTTTTGCATTTTCAAAATTTTTATTGTGTTCCACATTCTATTGTTGTTTGCGTTCTGAAGGTTTTTTTTTGCTAGAAATGTTTGAAAGTTGTTTGAGGTGTGTGCCTTGGTTATGTTTGTGATTTGTGTCTTTAAATTATTAATTTGGGTTATTGTTTGTTATTCTTACTATACTTATTTTTTAATTAGGTTACGTTATTTGATCAGGTTTGAGATTTCAGGTGTTAGTGTTGGGTTGTATTTTTTGAGGTATCCACGAAGTATATTTGAGTTAGCTGCTTTATGGATTAGTGACGTGAAGTTTTGAATAGCAATATTTAGTGTAGAGGTGTTGGAGATGGTTATAGGTTGTATGTTGTTTTCTACGTATTCAGAGAATTTTGTCCAGTCTGCTTTTTTTGTACATTGTATATGTTTTCCTGTAAGAGTGGTTAGTTTTGTTAGTATTTTGGTATTTTATAATTATGGGAAGATAGTCGGAGTCTAGTTATGTTTGTGCTTGCCATCCATTGGAGTTTTGTGTGTAGATTTGGGGAGAAAAATGTTAGGTCTGGGGTTGTGTTTGATTGGTTAGTTTGGGGTGGAATCTATTGTGGAAATTTCTGTTGTTGAGGATGTTTAGGTGATCTAGATTTGATATTAAGTAAGTTCCTCTATGGTCTGTGTTTTGGTATTTGTACCATGTAGGGTGGTGGACGTTTTAATTTTCTTCCATTATGAGGTTTGCAAAGTTTGTGATGTGGGTTAGATTTGGTGTGTAATTTCTGGGGCAGTGAGGTGAGGTGTGATGAGGGATATAAAGGTTTATTATGTTGTGTAGCTTTTTGTTGATCATTAAGGTGAAAGATTGAATTTTTGAGGTATTGTCGTTTAGTGATGCTGTTGCGAGTGAGGTGGTGTTTGTGCATGGTAGTGAGTTGTGAGTAAGAGTTAGTAGTGTATGATTTTTTTGAACTTGTGGTGTATAAATTGAGTCGTATCCATAAAATTTTGGTTCTGGGTGATTTTCGGATAGGTTTGCTTCTTGAATTAGTACTATATGTATGTTATGTTGTTTTAGAAAGATTTCTATTTCTTTGTTTTTATTGTGTAATCCATTTATGTTAATTTGTAGTATGTTTGTTATGAGTTTGTTTGTTTGTTATTGAGCTATTGATTAGTGTGAGTGGAGTGCATACTTGATAGATCCAGTTATGTTTAGGGGAGGAAGTGTTGTCAAAGGTGAGCAGTGTTTGTGGATCCACTGGTCACATCTGTTGCACTGGATTGAATTTCTTATCACTATTTTATTGTAAATGGGGCACAGGCAGATTCCAAGTCCCAGGTTTTCTTCTATGTTCCCGGCTTTTAGTAGGAGGTCTGAAGAATGTTCCGGGAAGTATGCTCCAGGGAAGAAAAAGGGTTGAGTAATAAAGATGAATAATATCCTAGAATAAATGATCAAAAATGATCCCCGGATTCCTCCGGAAAGGGCTGCGGCGCATTGTCATTGCAGTGACCTCGATCAGGATGCGGGTGGAGGTGGGGGGCGAAGATGCATTGAAGAGTTCCCTCTGGCCATTAGTTGGGAGCTCCTGTGATACGACGCCAAACAAGTCCTTCTTCAGGATATATATATATATATATATATATATATATATATATATATATATATATATATATATATATATATATATATATATATATATATATATATATATATATATATATATAATATATATATATATATATATATATATATATATATATATATATATATATTATATATATATATATATTGGTTTATATTTATAGTTTATAAAATACATATTTAAAAAAAAAAAAAAAAAAAAAAAAAAAAAAAAAAAAACATACAATGTTTAATAATGAAATTGATGTTCTGAAAATTAATATGCTTTTAAAATAAATAAAAAACTTTAACAAAATAAACTTGTGAAATAATAAAACCTATAAAATAAATAAAAACTTTAAACAAAAGAAAATATAGCAGTTTAGGTTAGCAAAAGAAATTGCGAAAATATAAATGTTTTAGGTTAAAAGAAAATGATGTACTCTAAATATTATAGCTAATGCTTAAAGTTTAGGAAACAGGTTATATGAAAAGAAATTGAAAATATAAATGTGCCTGTTTGAAAAGATAATGGAGTATGCAAATAATTAAAGTCTTAGTTTAAAGGAAAATACATATTTATATATTAAAAGTGTACCGTCGAAGAGTAGAAAAAGCAACACATTGCATTACGTTATAGAATAACGCCACAACTATTTATGTGGTCAAGCGACAATATTGCTCCTGCAGGTGCACTCATCGTCGGTTTCATGCCGGTTCGCGTGAGGCCTTCACGCAACCCGTTAAACAAAATAGGACTGACTATGGTGACTACTACTACTACTACTACTACTACTACTACTACTACTACTACTACTACTACTACTACTACTACTACTGTTAGAGGAATGAAACCAGTGTATTCGATCTCTGCATCCATCCTTGTATAGGGTTTGATATAACATACATCATGCAAGTCAAAAGCAAGTTTTGGATTCAAGCACCACACTACACTGTCTGCCTCCATTCTGACTCCAGATCTCCGGATCCGGCTTAGTGATCCATATTATGAACCTACTTAGGATCCGACTCCTTCCGTTACTCAGAATCATGTCGGATGCTTTTTTTTCATCTAACTATACCCATGAAATCAAGAAACCCCTATTTTGGGTTAAACCCACTAAATTCAATTTCAAAAACTCAGAAATCGGTCTTCCAGACCTCATAGATGGTCTCACTGATCGTAGAAACCCCATATTTGACGTCTCAAACGTCAAAACCTTACAACATTTAGGGAATTTCCCAAGTTAGCTACCGACATGACTTGTATTTCTTGCCGGTTTAGAGATCCGAAACCATCTCAAACGGTCTCAACGACCTTATAAACCCCTAACTTGACATCTCAAACATCAAAATCTAACGATGTAATGAAAATTAGGAAATCAACGGCCGACATGACTTGAATTTCCTTTCATTCAGAAGCTCCAGAGCATCCGAAAACGCGCCGCAGCCCATGGAAACGCGTCGAGGCCATTGTTACCATTGGAAAAATTCCCAAGCTCCTGCGAAGTTGGGATCCTTGACTAAATCAGATGCTGACATGACTTGGTCAATCGTGCCCTGTAGAAAAAGTGCCTAAAATGCTAAAAAAGTGCAAAGACGTAACATTATATAAGGCCATAACCACAACTTTGTAAGGGGCGGTGGCACCCTTTACGGGGGTGCAGGGGTACGTAACCTCCTCTACGACGAGGTCAAACTGCCAGCAATAAAATATCATGTAGGTAGGGGGACACGAACTCTAAGACACCCTTATCAGGATCCTAAAACTTTAAGGGGGGCTGCGTCTACGACGACGTGACACCACAACCTATAAGAATGCCAAATTTTAAGGGTATTTGAGATCTCTAAGACTCCCGTTGCTGAGGAGCAGGAATGCCTTTGCTATGGAAAACTTTAAGAGAGAATCTGCATCCTATTATAGGGGTGCAGGGAAACGTAAACTCGTCTACGGCGACGTGACACCACCAGGAATATAAATATGATGTGGGCAGGGGCCCTGAACTCTCTAAGACACCCTAAAGAGGATCTTAAAATTTTTATGGGAGCTGCAGCCTCCCAGAACCTCGTCTACGAGGAGGTGATACCATCACCACCTATAAGGATACCAAATTTCAAGGGGGTACGAGCTCTCGAACCTCCTTTTGCTAGGGACAACGAAAGCAGTTGCTAGAGAAAGCTTTAAGAAAGGGCGGCACCCCTTAAAGATGAGTCACGAATACGTAACCTCATCTACGACAAGGTTGCGTCATTAAAAGGGGGTAACAAGTATCTGGGGGGGAATACCAACTCTCCAACCCCCTAAAAAGGGCTGGGATAAATTTATTATAAAACATGGACCAAAACCCTAACACTACTACTACCGTGCTATAATATAAGAGGAAATTTTAAATTAGAAAAAAATATTGAAAATAAACGTGCCACTATTATTATCCTATTTTATTCGCAAGGCTGGGCTTAATTATATATATGTACAGTATATATATATATATATATATATATATATATAATTATATATAATAATATTATATATATACAGTATATAATATATATTATATATATATATAATATATATTTATATATATATATATATAAACCAGTTTTCATGGAACTTTAGTAAATCTTCTTTATACTTCTATCAGCTTCTTCCTTTTCTTCGGCATTATTTTCAGTGTATACACAGAATGTATGGTTCACTGAGACTAGGTTCGGACATAGTTGTCTCAGTCAGATTTTTACCCTTCACAAATATATTAAATGATTTTTCAGTGGTGCTCGTTTCGCAATATGCCACCATAGAAATGTGTAAAGTATGTTTCATAGTTTGGAAGAAATCATCAGTGTGCTCTACCACCTTCGCTACTTCTATTTCTTTTAAAAGTTTCTCTTTTATAATTTTTTTTATTTTTTTAATGCATCCAGAGTCTATACTCTATACCAAAGTTCAGCTTCATTATAAAAATTTCTTAAATTATACAAATCAGAAAATCTACGAATGTCATGACACTCGTATTCATATGATATATCATGTTCAACAATGGAAAAGGGTAGTGACAAAAATGAGAAGGCGAGTAACTTTTCGTAATAAAATTGCTGCTCCAGCAAAACTATTATAGAGTCTAAATAAGGAATAAAGATCATTGGTTTCGAAAATTCCCTAGGAGTTGAAACTGGCAGGTTTGAACGATGCTGCTAGGGTCCAACGATTCTTGGCATCTGTAAGTCTATTCCAATATTCTCGGTGGTTATTTAGAGGCTAGTTAACAAGTATTGGCTTACATTGTCCACAGTTTCAAGATGACCTTTCACAACCGTTAGTATTCTTTCTAAGTGATTCGAACACGGCAACAGATCTTTTGCTTAAAAAGCATTTGTCACATATAATGAACTGAATCTTTATCTCAGCGCAGCGTAACTGAAAGGCAACTTTACTCGCAGCATTGTTACAGTCCTCCGATAACTTTTTCTGCCTTTTGGTGATGCTAACATAATTTTCATTGAATATAACAATGCTTCCGTTTTAATGAGAGTAACGTACCAAACAGAACACTGGGATGTTTTGGGAGAACTTTCTTCAAAGAATAGATTCATTATAGAAGTTATATCCTTTACTGTGGAAATTGTGTTAAGTATTTAAATCCTTCACAACAAGGTTCAGATTGAAAAGCTAAAAAGCAGTACTAGACATTCATTTTTAGTTTCTTAACGTAAAAATTTGAAAATAATCTCAAAATATTTGCATAACTTAATGATTTTCAAATATCTCTTTTATTACGAAATTTAGGGAGGGAAGTACTCCCCCTGCCTACGCGCATTTCCATGCTAGATTTCAATTGACGCTCAAGGTATGTATAAATAACCGAATGAAAAAACGAAATTAAACATTAGTTTATATTCATATATAAAATATTAGAAAATAATAGAAGAAAAATAATATAGCTAATCTATATAATATACTGCCTCTGCTTAGTCTTCTGCTCCTTCTCCACCACCTCGACGTAATGATTGTTGCCCTTTATAAACATTAGCCTTTCAAAGTTGGCATCTAATAGGGTAACTCTAATTGCTCTAAAGATGTACTTGCCTATACAGAGCAGGTATTCAACACCAGCACAGCACGGGATGGAATGGCTGTGTCGAAACTTAATGAATAGGTCGACCAAAACATGCTCATTCAAGAATACGTTTTCAGTCAGGACCTTTTTCGAGCCACCCTCCAGCCAGGTCTTCACCAAATTCTTTACTTTGGACTTTGGTAACCCGTGGCTGCTGCTTTTCGTGGACTGAGTAATGCTTCTAAAGAAGACATCTTTTTCATCTTCATTGCTTGTGGCGCGGTTGCACTACTCAATGGTCTCTCTCAAGACTGTCTCCAAGGCCTTCTTTACCTTGCTGAGTAGGATAATATTATGCTTCTTCAACCAGAACTGGCCACACCTGGGATGGAAAGATGCAACCAGGTGGCACTCCTGGTCTTCTAGGAGAAGCTCGTCAGTTACCATAAGTCGATCAATCTTGTTTAAACTTTGCATTTATTTATCCAAAGCAAAATAGATTTTTATAGACTGGCTGGCAGTACAGGAACACATATGCATGATCTCAGATTTAGAAGGCTTTAAACTGGCGGCAAAAAATTTAGCGGAAACTAATTAGTCCGCTAACAATTTTCAGAGTTAGCAGAAACGCTAATCAGCTAGCGAAAATGTTAGCTTCTCTAATAACTGATTAGTGGAACTGTGCACACCACTTTGTATATATATATATACATATATATATAATATATATATATATATATTATTTATTATTATTATTATATATATATATATATATTATATTATATATATATATTATATATATATATATATTATATATAGTATATATATATATTATATATATATTATATATATATATATATATATATATATATATTATTTATTATTATTATTATTTATTATTTACCATCTTCCAAGTAGAGTTTTCGCCCTGCAGTTGACCAGCATCTTTCTTATGGCCCCGAAACTCTTGATCCTAGAGCACTCTAGGAAACTACTTTTCGGCACAATGGTTTACGCTGACAGTTCTCGAGTTAGATACTCTCAGGTAGGGTTTTCACCCTTTCAGTAGAACTAGCACCTTCTTCCAGTAGGGCTTAAAACTCCTTCTCCCAGAGCTCTCCAGAGGATCGTGCTTCTAGGCGCAAAAGATTCCAACGCTGGTGCAAGAGTATTACAAGCAAAATGGAAAGGTCCTGGTTCCTAGCCCTGTCGCCTATAACCAGCGAAGAAAACTTTTGTTCTACCGCGACGAAACATTCAATCTTTTTTGAGCACATATTTTTTCCATATAATATAATATATATATATATTATATTATATATATATATATATATATAATATATATTATATATATATATATATATATATATATATATATATATATATATATATATTTATATATATTATTATATATATATATATAATGGTCAGCCTCCAGAATTAATGAACACCTGTATCTAAAAAACTACGTAGGTACAGGAAAACTGAATACATTTTTGAAATCAGCGAACATTTTAATGCAGGAAAATGAAGAAGAAATAGAATGAAGTGCGATAAAAAAAAATAATAATAAATAGGTTTTGATGTACGACAATTCTTGCCTTCCCTTAAATATCTGAGACATCACTCCCCCCCCCCCCACTTTTACCAATTTTAGGCTTGGCAGACATCTTGAAAATTACGACTTGCATAAGATGAAATGAAGAAATTATTATTTTTTTTAATTTATTAACGTAAATGCATGGCACACAAAGGTGATCTACGGGGGCTCCCCCCCGTACCCCCCAACCCGTGAGTGCAGGTGAAATAATTTTTAAAAATTTAAAAACCGTATTTTATAAGTTAAAAATTCATAAAAAATAATCATCATGATTTTTTAAAGTTAAAAAGTTAACCCTAAAGTATTGAAAAGATATAAAGAAAGTGTTTATTTTTCATGGGTATCATGTTTAAATTTAGGTTTGAAACGTACGATGCTATCTTTTTTTTTTTGGTTATTTATTAAAATTAATAATTATTAAATTTTTTTTTGTTTCCTGCATTAAAATGTTCGCTGAATTCAAAAATGTATTCATTTTTTGGTAGATATGATAGTTTTTCAGATACTGGTGTCAGCTAACCGGGACCTGGCCTATATATATATATATATATATATATATATATATTAAAACCATATAATATATATATATATATATATATATATATTATATATATATATATATATATATATATATATATATATATATATATATATATATTAAAACCAGATGAAAAATTGCCCTGCTAATGAGTGGTGGTAACGTGTAAAAGAGAAAAGTTAAAATTAATTAAGGAAAATATTTTAATAAAGCATTTGTTACAAGTATTTGTATTAGTAGGTCGAAGCATAATCTGCGCCCACATATGGAACATCGAAGGGCTAGATTTTATCATGGTTTTATCAAAGTTTGCGCTTTGTTGCTTTTGATAAAAATTTTATTTAAAAGTTAATGCCTAAAGATCAATATATTATCGCTGCTGTTTTAACGTAAAACAAATATCTTTATTTGAAGATATTGAGGTTAATTTAATTTAATTTTTTTTTTTTTTGCCATTTCTGAAAAAAAAGTTTCTTTCCTGAAGTTAATTGGAACGAGAATGAAATAAACTTTTTCTTTTCTGTTAATTAATTTTGTTAAACTAAAAAATGTGCAGTTGACGGCACCTAAAAATTTAAGATGAAAGCTAATATATATAGTCTAATTAACTCAATATATATCAGTAAGAAGGAAACTTTTATACATGCTAAGTATAATATAATGATGAAAAGATATAAGAAATTATAAATGTAACTGATATATAATAAATCAAATAATATTTGAATATAAATAGGAAACTGATAATATAATCTCTGAAAATATATAAATATAATATACTATATATATATTATATATAGTATTATATATATATACTATATATATATATATATATTATATATATATATATATATATATATATATATATATATATATATATATATATATATATATATATATATATATATATAAATATATATATATATATATATGTATGGTATACACTTTCTTTTGGTTGCAACGATGATGGTATTGTGAAGATTCTGGACATCAAAGATAGCAGAAGATAAGCATCATCGTCTCAGAGTATATCTTTACCTCTCACCTCCTGCGGAAGGTGTGATCCATGGGACAGTCACCCAGCATCCGTGTAATGGGTACAAAAAATTTCTTCTATATACGGCATCTTTCTGTACTTTAGGTGCGTAAGACATATATGCACTCCCTAACTCCTCCTATTAGCTGGGGACATAGAACAAATCCTGGACCTAGAGTATATACTTGTCCCAAAGGTAATAGATTTTTCACTCTAGGCCAATCCTCAGTAGCTTACAATACCTGCAAATTCTGGTTTCATTTAAAATATACTAATCTAATATACTAAAATATACTAATATACTAATATACCAAAAACTCTCAATCAGTATTCTCAATCAAGGTCCGGCCAATCATGCGGAGACTTTCACACGGAATCCAAATTTCCCACCCACATAATTCAATTAATATGCTTCAACTAAATATTAATGGCATCAAAGATAAACACCACACCTTAAATAAAATCAATGTACACATAACACTAATACAGGAACCTAATATCACACCAGATATCCGACTCTCTGGATTTCCCAATTACACAGTTTTAAGAGAAGATAGAGACCCACCAGAGCATGGTCTCGTTATTCTCGTACATAAAATCATCCAATTCCGAAACACCACAAACCATACACAACAGACAAACATCCACATACCGATCAACAGAAATAAAAATCAACAAAAAACATTCAATCTAATAAATGTCTATATCCCCAACCACACCTCTCAGTTCTCCCCTCAAAATTGTGTCGCAAACCTATCACCCCTAACTCAATATAATAACCAGATATTGGTCGGAGACTTCAATGCCTACCACCACGCATTGCCGAACACACACACACCACCACCAAGAGGTGATATACTTATAGAGAAATTACACACTCAGCATCCTCAGCAACAGACTCCAACCCACTCGACAACCATTTCAACATAATCAGAACCCAACGTTCCCAGATATCTTCATTTTCTCCCCCCCAAATTAAGGTTACATTAACATGGCAGAACTTTCCCTCTCTATCCTCAGATCACATTCCAATATTGCTTACAATCTAACATTTACACCCCATACATACATCCTTTAAAAGAACTTACACTAACTATTAGAAAGAAAACTGGCAAGTTTACAATAATTACATTGAACAGGAACTACAACTCTTCCAAATAACTTACTTTGCTTCCCTCGACAAAGCCATACAATACTTTAATAAACCCATTTTAAAGACCTCCAAAAAAATATATCCCCCAAGGTTACCGCAAACATTTTAATCCCAACTTTTCATTAGAAATATATATACCCTGATAAATCAAAGAAACTTCCTTCGACGAAATAAACAACCAAATGAAGACAAAATAAACGAAATCATAGATCTCAACAACAGAATAAACAATTTAATCAACTCGAACAGAAATTAAAACTTTAAACAAGCATCCACCCAAGCATTACACTATAAAACCAAATAAATAAATATACACCAATCAATATAAAAACACACTTCACATGCACAACCCCCAACCAACGACGCCATCTGTAAACAAAACAATAAAATCCTTAGTCCAAAAAATTATTGCAATCTTATTGTATCACACTATTCCAAAATTAGCCATAAACTTACAATACCCACCACTTGACTTGATTAACAACTAAACGGCTTAAAAAAGTTAAAAGAATAACAAGAAGACCCCAATTCACTCCGCTTGAGGTGCTTAACACCATCAAAAACCTCAGAAACCTCTAGGCAGAATGTTCAGACAAAATTTCAAACATCCACCTCAAACACTTTGCAACTAAAGCCATATCAGTAGACTACCGCAAATATTCAAAACAGTTTGTCAAACCAGAACCATCCCACCTTTCTAGAAACACGCATACATTATCCTTATACTAAAACCCAATAAACCATTCTATAACCCAGCCTCATATAGATCAATTTTACTACTCTCTACAATATCTAAAGTTCTCGAAAGTTAATCCTGAACAGAATCTCCCCTTTTATCCTCCTTCCAAATACACAATATTGTTTCAAACAAAAACAGTCCACAACCACGACACTCCTTACCAATCTGACACAAAACATCCTCACTGGTTTCAACCAAACTCTACCCCACTCCCGCACTCTCCTAGTAGCAATAAACATAAACAAGGCATTCGATACAGTCCCATTTCAAATTTTAATTGACCAAATATTAAACAAAGAAATAAACATCAATTACAAGAAAATAAAAGCCAATTTCCTATCCGGTTGTACTGCTAAAGTCATACAAGGAGGCCAAACCTTTCGAACACTCAGGATATGCAATGGAGTCCCTCAGAGCGCCAATTTATCATAAACAATTTCTAATCTTTTATGCATGATCTACCACAACCCACATCCCTCTCTATAAAAAGGAGTAGTTATGCAGACGACCTCACAATTTCCTCTCAAAGGCCCTCCATAAATACAGCAAGACAAGAACTACAGCAATATATAAATCATTTGGAACAATGGCTGACCTCAAACAGTATGACAGCCTCTCCCCAAAAATCCTCTATCCCATTACTTACACCTGACAAAAGACCCATTCAAAAATTCTTCTTTAAACAACAGACTCCCTCTTAATAAGCAGCCCACCATCCTTGGTTTAACTTTTGATACACACACACACATATTTACCCTCCACATAAACAACTCTAGGCACACACATAAACTGAACGTGATGAAAGCGCTAACTGGAACAAATTTTGGCCAACACATGGAGTCCCTTACAATAGCTCACAGGCAATATCTCCGTCCCATCTTAAACTGAGCATCGTCCGCCTGGGCTCCCACAATATCAAAGTCCAGCATCCAAAACCTAGAGGTGGTTTAAAACAAAGCTCTAAAACTAATAAGAGGCTGTCTCTCTTCCACTCCCATCCATCACTTGCAAACAGGAGCAAAAATTCTTCCTATAGAGGCCCATCTCAATATAATAGGCTGTTAATTTTACAGCAAAACACTTTCATAAGGCCACACACTACACGAAACATTACAGCAACCCCCAGCAACAAGAAATAAAAAATCACACCATCCATGTGCTATTCTAGCATATACTACAATCTTTCCCCTCCCGGCCCCTTGACACATCCATTATCAAACGTATCCACACTCAATTAACACAACGAGTGATATCAGAATATCCAAACAACACCATAATTCAAGCTCGTCCTCCAGAAATATCACCTACAGAGCCATCCTTGAACCGTCAAATCATTGTGATGTAGTCCCGTCTTCCCTCTGGATACCGTCCTTCCCTTCAGGAATATAAATATAGATTTCATAATGCTCCCTCCCTCTTCTGTAAAAGATGTTCCTCCCAAGCAAATTGCGACGCAAGACACCTCTTGCTAAGCTGCTCTGAGCCTCTGGGCTCTGACTTAACAGACATCAACTAACATCGATATGTGCCCGGTCTGCTTTGGTAGCATAATTCAGTAGAAATGTTAAAATTTGTGGACTTTTCAATATGAAAAGAATCGATTAAACCAGTGCTTCCCAACCTTTTTCTTCTCCTGTACTCCTTGATTGGCCTTTTCATGTATTAGTACCCCTTTTCCCATAACCCAACACCCACCCATCCCTTCAAGCAAAAAAGTTTGTTTTGTATTTCAAAGTGTAAGTGTTTCTTCGAGGATTGCTATGAAGTAATCAAAATACTTACGCAATTAATGAGACATTTACTAGGTGAACTTTTTTTTTTTTTAATTTGTTGGATTTTATTTTATTTTGATTTTACATTTTAAAATTTATTTAAATTTTTTATAATAGCAGTCCAACATCAAAACAAATACAAACAGCATTAAAATAATTTGTAACCACATTAACTTATGATAAAAGTTCATAATAATTTCCATCTTGATATACAAGTCTTCAAACATGACTCATAATAATTTCAATTGCCGTTTTCCGACATTACCAATATTATTTTCAAGTACCCTAAACCGGTCTGCCGAGTACCACCAGGGGTACGCGTACCCCAGGTTGGGAAACGCTGGATTAAACAATCAATTTTTTTTATAGATCTAAGAGAAAAGGAAGTATCATTCCAGTTAATTATATGATGGAATCGGATATTTTAAAATGATTTAACAGAAGCAGAAGTCGGAGCCGGAGCCGGAGCCGGAGCTGGAGCCGGAAGCCGGAAGCCTCGAGGAGCGTAGCCTGGAGACCGGAGATCGGAAGCGGGAGCCGGAGCGACCACGGAACCAGCAAAAAGTGTTATCTGATTCACAGCCCTGATTTTGACAACGTATTATCTAATTTAATCATATTAGCAAATTTCAATAATATTATGAAATGAAAAAAACTCTATTCCTTCCATTTTCTTTTGCCATTAATTAATAATATCGTAGTTTTGCATATTAATTAAGCTGAGTGTACTGCATTCATTAATTTTTTTTTCATTTTCTAATTTTAATTAAAGATTTCCTTTTAAAAATTCGCTGAACTAAAAAATTATATTTAATATTTAATTAAAATAAAATTTTTAATTTATCATCTAAGATTTTTATATGAGGAAAGTCAAAGACTCTATAACCTTATATATATATAATATATATAATATAATTTGGAGTATATATATATATATATTTATATATAATGCGAAACAGTAGTCATATATAGATATATAGATAGGAGTTATTATTATATATAATATATATATATTATATATATTATAATTTAAAGGTATATATATGGTATAAATAGTATATATAGCTCTATGGTATATACTAAGTTATATATATAGATAGTTTATATATATATATATACGTGATATTATATATATATATATACTATATATATTATATATATATATATATTATATATATATTATATATTATAATATAATATATAGGTTCAATATTTTGGTTCAATATCTTCTACCTTTCATGATAAATATAATTGGATAATGAATAATATATAAGTATATATATATATAATATATATATTATTATATATATATATAAATTGGATGAAGAATAGTGAGGTATATATATATATTATATACTAAGTATATATATACTATATATAGTTTAGTACATAGTATGGTATGATAGGTCAACACACCGAAAGCAACATGCATGTAGCAAAAAAACTATCACAAACTTCCGTGAAATAAATAAAATTTATTAATCAGGAGACATTTTTATCCAATGAAATAAAAAAAAATAAAAAAAATAACGCTTTTGAAAATTTAAAATTGTTAAAAATTGGAAAATCTGTATGATATTGAGAAGAAGAACGAAGGACTTCCATCGTTTGGAGTGAACGTCAAAGATTGCAAAAGGTCGATTTTTTTTTTAACTATAAGATATCCCAGGGTACAATCACAAAGATAGACAGAGTCGGGGTTTCTCGCCTACCGGGGACGATGTGGGGCTTCGTCCCCCTGATCCTCCGACGGCTCGAACGCCACTAAAAAGGAATAAAAAGAAAATTAACATTTTCTCCAGAGGCTTAATTAAAACAATATATTTATGGCAACTCTTGCTGTCGCACTACTGGCAGTGAGAATGGTAAGGAATGATAGAGAGAGTACCGCTGCTCGCGGTTGATGGTAAACTAATACAGCATGTATATGTAATAGCATTTACTGTAAATGGTATGTTATTAAATAAATATTAGAAATAAACTAATATTTTTATGACAGTTTCATCGATGAAATTTGTTGCTGAAACATCAAAATGTTATTTAATTTTGCTTTAGCTGTTATAAGTTTTTTTAGTTATTACATGCATGATGGTTTCGGGAGGCTGGCATATATATGTATATATATAGTATACTATATATATTAGGTATTGTAAGTATATATATATAGAGTAAAATATAATAGGTGTATATATATAATATATATTATACTATATATATCTATCTATAGTTATATAATATAATTAGGGTGTAGCGGATGGTGATTTTTCACTTTCTCGAAAAGTTGAGTCAAATTATAAATTCTGGAACCTAACATTCTTAAGAAATAATATTTTCAGGAATATTTTCATGAGTGGCATATTTTGTGTGCTAGAGAGTATCAAAATTAAGATGGCCGTGTTGTATACGAAACATATTTTAATCATTCCCTTGTCAAAAAGAGTTTTTAATTAAGATTTGATGTATTTAAATACTATGAGGAATGAAAAGAATCAAATATTATACGTCATCAGTAAATAGTATATTAGGTCGAGATGGTGATTGATTGGATGTTGGAAGTTTTGTAACAGAGAGCGTTATGGAGAAAGTCACTAGTTCCGATGAGGATTGAGGAGAGCCATAATATTGTACCTCTGACATAAAGAAGTAAATAGGGGCGAAGATAAGGTATGCTGTAAAGTATTATGTAGGGAATTAGTTAACTCATTTGAGTGTTGAGGGACAAGGGGATATCAATAATGTCTTGTATTCCTTGTTGATCAGGAAGAAGTCGCGCATTCAGAGTGTACTAGAAGGAAACATGAGATTTACGATGGAACAAGAGTGTGCGTATTATTCCTATATAGATTATATAGATTGGAATGTTGTGGTCTCATAGATGCGCATATTCCTTCAGTAAAATTGAGTAACAAATGATTTGGAAAGAGGAGGATAAGAATAGAGAGGATGATCCTCTCATAGCGTTTTTTATGGATTTTTCGCGCAAACAGCAGTCGGTAAAAATAAGATTTGACACACAAATCGTAAAAGCAATAATGGCGGTGATTATTTCTCTAAGTATCACATTAATTATGATTGTTGGATGGTAATAACTTCTAATAAATTAATAATATTGATATTATAGTATAGTAGTTATTATTAAAATATAATGAAAGAATAATAATCGATGATCTGAGACATGATATTATGTAGTTATATAAACTCATCTAAATAGCTCAGAGTGTAGGCAGGGATGTGTTTTTGTCTCCTTCGTTATTCACATAATTTATGGTGTAATGAGGTTATGGAGGTTATGTAGTAATAAGATGGTGAAAAATAGAGGGAGGTGTGGAGGCTGTACGCATCTGTGAGGTCTTAGGTTAGTTTAGTTAAATTAGTATATATGTGTAGAGAACAGAATTGATTAATGGTGTGTATATTTATGTTGCTGGTAGAAGGGTGCTCATGGTCACACCGACCGTAAGCAAGTTTATCCAGTTTTTTCCTACCATAACCAATTCAGAAAAGAATTAAGAAAGCTGCAGAAAATAAATAACAGAAAATTTTTTGGGATTTCATGCCAAGATGCTAGCTCTAGCATCAGTTTCAGCGAGTTTAGAGAAATAGATGGAACAATTGGAGGGAGGCGGGTGAGGGGGGCTAAAGATAGATTTAAGGATTTAGAATTCTTGAGATAGAGAAGTAGATGATCTGTAGAATAGGTACGGGTTGTTGTAAAGCAATATAGGTGTGCGTATGAGATGTGTAGAACTGGAGACCAGTGAATATTAAGTTGATATAGTGGTAAGTAATGTTTGAGGAGAATAGAGTACAGTTCGCTCCTCCTTGAGTGTGAGTTTTAATTGTTGATGTGGTGGAAGTCAGTGCTGGGAACAAATCGGAGTAGATGCTGGAAGCTTTAACATATATTAACGCTACGTGCAAAGCAGAGGATCGTCTTCGTGCATTGAACAAAGGCGAATCGCGCATTATGTCGCACAGGTGTGTAGTAGAGAATAAGTGGTGATGGTCCAGGAAGGATCAGGCTTGTGTGCACATCATATTGAGTGTGTAGTGTTAAGTGACTAAGTCATTATGATAGAGCTGCTTAGGGTCATGTAATGAGGGTTATTATATGTTGTTACCTGTGTTTTAATGATAAATTTTAGTCGATCGATATGTTAGTATAAGAGGTATAGACGTAAAGTACAATGTGTTCAGATGGACATACGCGTAGGGTGTCGTTAGTGTGAGAATAAGTGATGAAGAATTGGAATGACGTGAGTTAGAGAGTTGGTGGTGTGAGAGGAGGAGGAGCTAAAAGTTGAGAGACATACACGAAAGTAACATGAGACTGTGTGGTCATCCCTGGGAATATGATGGAAGATAGTCGGTTGTTTAAACACGATGTATAGTCCGGAGAAGAGCGGACGTCCTGGTCTAATCTTTTGCGAGATCTTACGCCGTGGGATTTATCTTATAGTTAAAGAGATAATAAGATGTATAAAAGATGGAACTTATTCGCGAATGGTATGGTCTAGAGAGTACCTGAAGAAATTTGCGACTATAGAGATTGGAGTCCTTCCGTTCTCTGTCTAAAGTCATACTGGAATGAGAAATATGTAGGTTCGGACGATATGGCGAAATAGATGGTCTCGCAAACTCAATAGTGATGCGTTTAATGAGAGAGTTTTTGTTGATAAGGTAATAGGTTGTTTATACTCTTACCTGCGCAAGAGGATGGTACCATCTCACATTGACCAGATGCTAATTTTTAGTTTGAGGGTTCTGTCGTTGTGATACTGTGAAGAGCATATAGTGGTGATTTTATTTGACTGCGAACAGAAAAGTGTCTCCACAGATAAAGAGTAATTAATTTTTAATGGGTGGTAGGTTGAGCTTCTTTCGTGAGACACTTGTCGTCATTCATATTTTTCTTTCTCTCATCACATTTTCAGTGTTCCGGTGCATGTACAGCACCTACTCGAGTTATCCCTTAGTAAAAATAGCTTAGAGGACCTGTGGGTGTTGATTGATGCGTGAAGAATGAAAAGGTGTGGAGAATGTACCATTTATCTTCGACATGACTAATGATATATATATATTATATATTAAATTAATATATATATATTATATATATATTAATATCTAATATATAATATATATATAATATATATTAATATTAATATTATATATATATATATATAATATTATAATATATATATATATATATATTATATAATATAATATTAATAATATATTAATTATTATATTCATTATATTATATATATATATATATATAAATATGTATAAGTTTTATTCGTTTTACATTATGTTATCTATTGTATTTTAGTAATATTCCATTACTTTAATTGTTACTTGAACTTATATTGTAACATATTACTAGAGATGATACTGTACTTGTATAACCTTAGTATACTTGAAATACATTCTTATAATGTAACTTTGTACTTGTACTTATGTATATTTTTAATGTATCATCAAAAAGTTATAAGCTTATACATATACATATATATTTATATATATATTATTTATATATATAGCTTATATATATAATATCTATATAATATATATATAATATATATATATATAATTATATATTGTATTATCCTGAGTTTTTCCAAAAGAATATATGAAATAGTTATTAAGAAAAAATATATATATATATTAACAATACCTCATTTGCTAGATAGTACGGGACGAAATACTCCAACTTCATTTGCACCATCCAATCTCTTTCCTCCAGCCTCCACCCTCATTTGAGGAATAAAAGGTTATATATATTATAATTATATTTATATAATAATAATATTATATATATATATATATATATATATATAACTATATATCTATAATTATAATATATATATATTATAATATATATATTAATAGGTTAATATCAGAGTCTTTTAGTATATCTTCTTATGTCCTATATCATATAAAAATCTTAAAAAATAAATTTAAAATAATTTATATATTTAATAATTTTTTTATAAATCAATTAGTTTGACATGATAAAATTTATATATTACAATTTATTAGTATAATAGGTAGAGATAATATAATTATATATATAATAAAAATAAGGATAAATAAATTAATATTATAAATTAAAATTAGATAAAATGAAAAAAAAATAAATTAATACATATATTATAATAATAGCATAATAATTAAAATAATAAAATACTTAAAAATAAATCAATATATAATTATATATAAATATAAATTAGATACAATAATAAAAATAAATCAATATACAGTATAATAATAATAATATAATAAATTATATAATAATTATCTAAAATAATTAAATAGATAATGCAAAAAATAAAATAAGACTTAAGAGAGAAATGTGAAATATAGTGCACATTCAATATAGATGGCTTCATAAAACTTAAGCTTTTGAAGACTCTCTATTTAACAGGATGTAAGTTTGTCGTTACTCACTTGCTTTGAAGCAAAATTAGTAGAATTTAGACAACCTGGCTAGATAAGTAAAACGAACTCCTGAAGTCAAACAATCTGGTTGGACTGGTCGCACATAAGCTATAAGGTATATATCCTTCCTCTGGCGCTTTGCTGGTTCCGAGGAGTATGGAAGGAGACTCTTCTCCAGCTCACTTGGAGCGAGGGCCTCTATCCCAAAGCGAATCCTCGAGTGTACTATTCCGCGAGCTTCTCAAGCCGTGTTTCGTGCGTTCAGATATACCACCTGCGGATCAGAGTGAGTGAGGT
Organism: Trachelipus rathkii; assembly: GCA_015478945.1. Classification (NCBI taxonomy): domain Eukaryota; kingdom Metazoa; phylum Arthropoda; class Malacostraca; order Isopoda; family Trachelipodidae; genus Trachelipus; species Trachelipus rathkii. The sequence continues at coordinate 4,193 of JABUQX010015585.1, read as the reverse complement.
CGTTTCCTCTAGCTTTACGAGCTCCTTCTGAACAAGACTCTCTCGAGCGTGCGGCGCGAGAACGTGCCAACAAGATATGTCATGGATTCAGCTCAATGGTGTCGTTTTAAAAACAGATTATTTTTTAATCTATGTGTATGTCTCCTGAGAGTTTCTCTCGAGTAATTTTTTCCATTTATTTAATTGGCACTTGTTGAAATTTCTGCCTTTTAGGCAGCAATAGTCACATACAGTAATCCCTAAATCATTTTTTACGCTCTCTCTCGATATATCACCGTGTGGTTACGATATATATTTAGATTTAATGACATCTTGAAGATCCTATATATATATGATGCTAATTGTCACATGCATGAGAGTTCGTTTTGCCACAGAACTTTTAGATGCGTATTATTCTATATCCCAGCATTACGCGGTTATTCCTGTCACTCTCTTTGTGAATAGTCTCACCTTCACTGGTTTGTTAAACGCCGAGTACTTTAAGCACAGCTTCTCACTCGCTTGAGGTTTATGAGGAGGGAAACCCGTTCTGACCAATAATAATTCTTCTTGAGCTAATAGTCCTTAGTTTAGAGTTCAAACGAAGTTTAATTAAATGTAAGAGTAGGATACAATAATCTAAGATTCGGCAATCTATGATCAATCTGTGTAAGACCTTTCAAATCTTGTGTTGATACTCAAGCGTATATTGAGAGACGAGTCATAACCACTCTTGAGCGTGTATATGTAGAAATTAGGAGCACACTTAGTCTCATAGAGTCATAATGATTACTATCCGCTAACGCTCAAAAAATTGCATAAGTGCGGAGTAAACGATATGCTCTCGGATTAATGAACGGATGTCGGATAGAGTAATAACAACTGACGTCAGAGATTATTACGCATATTCGGATGGCGGATAGCTCGGATATCCAGCTAAACATCTCTCTAATTATTATAAATGCTGAATTTGTTAATTTATTAGTTTTGATTGAGTAGTAGTACGCTGAGCCTATTATAATAAATAATTTAATATAAATTATATTTTAATATAAATAATTATGAGTAAAACCTAATAATATTAAATAGCCTATATAAATATTGTCATTAATATTAGAAAATAGATACATGACTACTAAATATAGATTCATAAAGGATTATTATTAAAATATAGTATAAGCATGAAAAAATTCTAATAAAATAATAATAATAAATACTTGTAATATAATATATATAATAATATATAAATACAAATACTATTATATATTTGCTTAGACAAGGGATGGTATATTGGGATGTTATTTGAGTGATTATTAGGTAAAGAGGTAGTACTAATAACATATGATAAATATAATAGAGTACTACTAATATAATATTTACTAATGAGATGAGTATAAGTGAGGTAAGAAGAATAAATATATAGTAGTTGTATGATAGATAGCAACTCTAGTAGTATATTTAATCTGAGTAATTACTATATATTTTCCATATTGAAACATTTCCACAATTTTTTTTAATAAATATTTCTCTTCGACTAATGAATAGAATTGACTTACCTATATAATTAAGCAGAACGATAGTATATATAGCCTAATATTATCGTAAGTTATGTATTGAATGTCTTGATATTATAGTTACAAGGACCCGTCACACTAGAGTAACGACTCAGCATAGCAAAGACTTATTATATGTACAAGAGGTGTATCTTGCATAGTTATCGCTAAAATTTATTGCTTGGGTAAGTAGAACTCTTTCTATATACCAATGAACAAAGGGAGGGAGCATTAGTACATATTATAATACTTATAGTTAAGTTTATATATTATCCTGATAGGGTAAGTTTATTATGAATGAAGTAAATATCACTCACACAGTATAGGAAGACGGAGGTACTGAATACTAATTCACTAATCATGATATTGACGGTATCAAGATGCTGCTTGATTAAAGTGTGAATATTTCTGGAGGACGACGCTTGTAATATAGTATTATTGGGTTAGTATGTATTTGAGTGATAATTACCTATGTAATTAATACTAGCTTACGGTTTAGTGTATGAATTATTTAAGTATGTATAGGCAATTTAACGTTTATGATAATGTAGTAATGTTGATTTACATAATGAGGGCTATACGGGAGGTGGAGTAAAGATATTAGTAGTATATTAATATGTACTAGAATACATATGAGCACATTAGGATGGTTGTGATTATTTATTATTTATATTCTCTTATGTTATGTATGTAGGTGTGATCAAGGGATATATCGTATATTATAGTTAGGCTGTGTCATTATGAAAAGTTAGTATGTTATCTAGTTTGTAATCTAACTATATATAATATCTAATTTATATAAATATTTGAAGATATGGGCCCTATATAGGAACAGGTTTTCCTGTTTCATCAGCACTATTAGTAATATAATATATTATTTAATATAGTAATTATGTAATATAGTATTGATATTAAGTTATAGATATATATAAGTAGAGATAATTTGGCTCAGCACCGATATATATGGCACCGATATAAAGTGTATAAGTAATAAATACGCAGCCTTACATTTAATATCTATTAGTACAATTAGATATTATATTATTTATAGAGTAACTAACTAAACTATCTAGGTTATTTGGTGCTGGAGATACTCTATTTATGAGATTGAATTAGAGTATGGTAATGACCACAGGCGGTACGATGAATAGTATGCTATTATAGTATATATATGTAACATAAGTGTAAATTATGTAGTGAGTGAGTACGGAGATATTGTCCTTAATATTGAGAGCTATTATTATAGTATATATAATAGGGTATATCATATCCATTATTAGTATGTTTAGATGACCATAAAATTATTATGTATATTATTTACTATACAGTTATTATAATGACGCTATTTTTCACATCAATCATAGTTCATAAGTTATTTTATTAATATGTATGTAACTACTACTATAGTAATAGTTATTTAGTATTGAATTGTGGAGGGTGATTAATAATTATGATGTGATGATGTTGATTGATAATCAAATAAGTTAAACCACGGATGGTGGGCCTGCTTATTTAATAATAGAGGAGTATTAACTGCATGTGTTGGGCAGCTTTGCGACGCAACTTGTTTTGCGTTCGTGCTTAATTAGCAATAGGACGAATTATATTCAGAGTGCCTCGGTTGTTGTAGAGGCCACGCAATATTGTTTTGGAGATGCAGTTTGCGAATTTGGCTTGCGACCGTCAATTTTATTGTTAAGCAAATTCAACGACCGGCATTTGCAACGCGCTAACTTTAAAGAAATATAGAAAAATAAAACACGATTGTAGATAGTTTCATGAGTTATTTGGCACGCTTATGTATGCGTAACGAATGCTAAGATCATTTTTGTATCGCTCTCTCTGTTCAGCCATAGCAGAAAACTCGATAGAACACACAAATTGCTTATCTAACGTTCAAGAAAATCATATTTTGAAGTTTCTGTTAATGGTTGCTATTTATATACGAGAATATGTAATATATATATATTATTTACACTCAGAATTAAGTGACGACTTGTTTTACGTTTTGGGTAGTAGGTCTTCCTGTTTTGTGTCTTAGCGCGATTTTTGCGCTAGGGTGGTCGAAGAGACAGAGAGCACGAAGACATTCTATGATGATTTACGATATAGAGAAAAGAATAGCAAAATCGGAAACGCGCTGTGAAAATTGATTCTTGGTTTTGGAAACTCTGAGTTCAATAACTCGTAAAAGTAGACATGCTATACAGTAATGTACCAACGGTCTCGTTCATTTTGAGTATGGACGAAGCGTCTTATTAGTCTAAATTCAACTATTGCTGAAATATGTTGTGTTGTTTTTTCTGATCGTAGAGACTTTTCACTCTTGATAAAATGGATTTTTTTCTTGTACGAAAACAGTCAGATTTACCTAACTTATTTCCGGTCACATACCTACTATTTCTTCAAGTAAAGGTGATATTTCAGTAGATATCGCTACGGTTAGTAGCGTCTGCTAATAGCCTATGAGTAGTGGAACTGTAGAGGAAGGTCGTTATCACAAGAACTAGCCCTGGCTTTACCTACAAGAATTTCTCTTTGAGTTTTAAGCTCAAACGAAAGAAGGTGATAGTATGGTATTTAAATGTATTTAGTGTTTACCGCAGTCTAAACTGTTACAAAGGCTCGCAAAAAAGTTCTCTACAGTCTGCCGATAAACAT
>JABUQX010015584.1:47500-50486 GCA_015478945.1 Trachelipus rathkii | reverse complement strand
AAACATAAAAATAATAAAAGTTTTGTGTTATGCTATACAAATATGACTTCAATCAATAGATCAATAGATCAATAGATCGAATAGATCAATAGATCACGAATGGTAGGAGGATAGGGTGGGGAGTACTGATTTACTGCTTTAAGGATGTAAAAATGCAATTTTTTACTTCAATAAAACATGAAAAGCCATAAAATGTTAGCTAAAAACGAAAATATTTTAAGCAAAATTAAAAACATAAAAGAATAAATGTAAAATGAAAACTTATAAAACTTATTAAAATCAAACATAAAAAATAAAAATAGCAAACAATATATTTTAGCTGACGTTTATAAAAAGAAAACGAGATTTGAAAATAGAAATGTCTGTCTGAGACTAAGCAAATATTTACTTCAGCAACGTACCGGTTCCAGCACCGGTGCCGGTACCAACTCTGTCTTCCTCATTCCTCCATTTTCTCTTATGCACTCCGTGCATTTCTTCTTCTTATGCCACTCCGGCATTAAACTTCTTTTATCAGTTAGACCCACCTCCGCGGGTTCCAAAACACCATTCTTCCCCTTTCTAGTATCCTCATTCCATCAGAACTGCCTTCTTCCTCCTCATCATTCCACCAGAACGTCTTCTTCTCCTCCTCATTCCTCCTTCTTCTCTTATGCACTCCGTGCATTTCTACTTCTTTTATTTCAGATGGGGAACCCCCTCCGGGGGGTTCCAGACACCATTCTTCCTCCTTCCTCCTTCTTCCTCCTTCCTCCTTCTTCCTCCTTCCTCATTCCTCCTTCTTCCTCCTTTCTCCATCTTCTCTTATGCACTCCGTGCATTTCTTCTTCTTCTTCTATACATTATGCAAATTTCATCCTTCTAAGATCCTTCTATCTGGAAGGAACCAGCACCCCTTCTCCGAAGGGGTGCACTCGTCCGGAACCTCGATTCCAGGCAGACGAGTCATGCGCGCACCAGCCAGGCAACCGAAATAAATACCTTCACGCAAAACTAATTATTATTTATTATTATTAAAATTTTTTTTTTTTTTTTTTTTTAATTTTAATTTTTTTTTTTTTAATTTTATTTTTTAACTTTAATTTTTAATTTTTTTTTTTTTTTTTTTTTAATTTTAATTTATTTTTTTAAAAATTTTTCTAACTATTTTTTATTTTACATTTCAGGATTCCAGGATTCCAGGATTCCAGGATTCCAGAATTCCATGATTCTAGGATTCAATGATTCCAGGATAACTACAGATTTTAATCCAATGCTAATACAAGTACAAGACAAGCACATGGTTTTAGAAAACTGCAAGTTACCAAGTTACAACCAACTTGTACTTGAACCCAAACCGCTGATATATATATATATATATATATATATATATATATTATATAATATATATATATTATATATATATATATTAATATTATATATAATATATATATATATATATATATAATATATATATATAGAGAGAGAGAAGAGAGAGATGAGAGAGAGAGAGCACGAGTAGTAAAAAGTGGTTGGAGTCGCGACTGATATATATATATATAGAATAGCACTAATATATATATATATATATAATATAGTATTTATATATATATATATATATATATATATATATATATATATATATATATATATATATATATATATATATTGAGTTTTTTATTCCCTTGAGGTTGCCACATAAAGAAGACACTATGAAGGAGTTACTTTATATAGAACATACTTTATAAAACATACATAATATAAGGTCACAAACAAGTAATTTAAAATATTCTTTAAAATATAAACACAGGTTCGAGCTTTCGTGGATCCGATCCATCACACTTCGTCAGGAACTAAGGCAGCTTGTAGAGAGTTTGGTGCAATTTCGACTTAAAATTTTCTTTTTACTTGGTTCTATTATCGAATTATACTTTTTTTAAAAGGTTTACTAGTGAATCTGGTATATATATATTCATTTACATGTACCACCACTCACGGGCAGGCAATTCCTTTTCAGGAGGGGGCAATAAAAAAAAAAAATAAACAAAATAAATAAATAAATAAACAAAAATTACAAAAAAGAAAAAAAAAAAAATTAAAATAAATGGAAAGTAAACCCACCCTATCCCTTGCCTAACGCAATTCCCTCAGGTGGGCGCAGACGCGGGACTTAAATAGAGGAAGATTAAATACTGCAGGGAAAATAGAAAAAGGCAAGGAGTTCCACAAAACAGATGTGGCTGGAAAGAAGGAGGTACCACAGCGAGTGATCCTTGAGTCTCCAATATTCACACAATTTTCATGAGAGAACAAGGCACCTCTTGTGTTACGAGGGCGACGCAGTGATGGAGGAATGCGAGAGGTCAATTCTCTCGCAAGCACGTGCCGTTGTAATACCTATAGAAAGAGATAGCGCACCAATGTCACAACGCAGAGAAAGAGGGTCAAGGGAGTCAAAAAGTATGGAAGTTTATAAGCCTCTTAGTCTTAGCTTCAACTCTCTCCAAAAGAAGGGTGGAACCAGATCCACCCCAAATGTGGGAACAGTATTCCATATAGGGTATATGATATCGGGATATTACTGATGTATCTGAGCAAGAAGAAAAAAATCACCGCCATAAAAACACAACTTCTCAGCTCGTTTGAGCTCTTTAGGCAGCGATCGTGATGTGAGCTCATACAAGTCAGTATTAGAGTTTAGCCAGAATTTTATTTAGTTTATGGTAAATAGAAGCCATCAAAGGGATGGAAAGTTCGGAGGTATTTTAGAAAGGAGATATGAAGAAGTGAGTTTTCAAAAAAGTTAACTTCACAAATTATGTTCCCCACTGAAAATCGACCAAATCGGCAAGAATTGAATCAGAAAAGCTGTAGACAGAGCAAACTCTAAAAGATAACAAACGAGGGAGCCACAATAAAATGAGTGGAATTAATGGAGAGTGAGTCATCGGCATAAGAGTGAACAGAATTAGAAGTGCAGCTAAGCAAGAATATAAATAATATATAA
>JABUQX010015584.1:20000-25000 GCA_015478945.1 Trachelipus rathkii | reverse complement strand
AATGGGGTTAATCCCACGACTAACCTTAGACATCTGACATTGAGCACACGACCTTATAATCTCCTTAACTGTCCGATGCATCTTTTCGAACACGAAATCAGCTTTTAAGACTGTGAGACACCGATTAATGCCGAGGTGTCCCTGAAGGTGTGTCATCCTGATGAGGGTGGCGACTTGTGTGCTAGGAATAATAACACGAGCATAATTTAATGATATGTCAACATATAAATGTATCTTTTGTTTTTTGAACCAAAATTCATGTTTTTTAATGACCAAGGAGCTCTTGTTACTGCCCTCTAATAGTGATTTTATAAATGGATCATCTTCTTGATCTCTACTTATCTCTAAATAGTTAATCTCTTTCCGAAATCGTTTAATTAAATCTACATAAGCATCATTGCAATCTCTAATAAGATTTATTTGTGTATTTATTGGTATAATATCTTTTAATTCATCTGCTTTTAATTCAGTTATTTCTCTGTTAAATTTATCTAATTTCTTTTGCTCTAATTCTCTTCTTTCTTCTACGCTTAATCCTTTCGAGACTTCGTCAGGATTTTTCCCATGGGAGATATGTAAAGAATGTGCGGTATGGTCATTTAAAGGTACTAACGTCGGTCCTTCCTGGGAATTTATGGTTTGGGCACGAGCCACATTCTTTGTGGCCAGTGTGTATCGTCTCTTTAAATTCGGAGACGGGATCTCTATGAAGCAGGTGTACGCAAGTTTGTTTTGATCACCTTCTGTTATTGTTTTCTCAGCCTCGCCCTGATTGGCTGACTCGGGTGCGGTTGAGCCAATCACAGAGCTTGGGGGGCGTGGCTTCGCTAGCTCCTCCCTCTTTTTTATCAATTTGCAATGTTCTGTTGCATTGACGGGTGTTGCAACTACATTATCAATGTTGTTGATCATTAAATATTCACTTAACGGGTTATTCTTCTTAGTGATTAACTCCCAAGAGATGAGATATGCCGATAAGAGATTTAAACTTCGAATTTCGCGTAAGTTGTAATTTTTATCATCATTAATTTTATTGTATCTATTAATAAGTTCACGGGATTGCGTTAATATTTTTATTGGTCTATTAGCCAATAAATATCCATATTTTTTCAAGAGTTTCGTTAAAAGCACCAATAATTTTCCAACACCATCATATGTCTGCTCTGTAGCTGATAAAAGGATACTGAAGAAGGCTATCGGATTTCCTCCCTCTGCTGGTGTTGATAATATGACTGCTGCGGCAGCGGTATGGGTGTTGTGTATGATGATGTCGAATGCGCTGGAGTGGCTGGGGTAAGTTAGTGTATTGGCGTTTCTGATGGCTTCTTTACTGTCTTTAAAAGCCTTTTCTCCTGAAGGGTCCCATGTGATTTTTCTATTACCATATGGTTTTCCTTTTAAATAGTGATAGAGTGGCGCGGTAATGTTTGAGAACATAACCACAGTAGAACGATAGAACCCAATTTTCCCGAGATAACGGGGAAGGTCCTTTATGGTTTTTGGTTTTGGAGTATCTAATATCTCCATGATTGTCAAATTCAGCTCTGGTTTGGGAGTAAAGTTTGTGAGGAATTTTTCGGGGTCTTAAAGAGATGGGAGATCCTCTTACATCTACTTTATAAGGATAGGTATTTGCTAACTCAATTAATATTCTTTCAGGGATGAAGGCGGTTTCATCGTCAGTAGTTATTTGACCGACCTCATCTATCAATGCTGTGCTCATTCTGTGATTTTTCTTATTTTTATATTTTTCAAAAATATCATCCCATATTTGCATCTGTTTTAATTTTATATGATGATTCTCCGGCAAATAGGGATTTAAAAACAGACCTTTATAACGTAATAAAATTTCATTAAAAGATGGAGGACTAGAAGAAACGTGCAAAATATTAGGATGAGGAGTAAATGCTAGAGAAGAGGGAAGAGTTTCATGCGCATATTTAATACTAGAATTGTAAATTTTCTTTAATTTAATACTTTTATTGGTAATAGAGTCACACAATAAATCATTTGTAAAATCGATACCCATTTGAAATTTCTTTAAAAATGATAAACCTATAATGTTCATAGTGATACTAGTTACATAAAATGTCTCTACATATTTCCTACCAAGACCTAAGTCTATTTCAATTGTTTTTACATCATAAATAGCTATTTTTGAATTATTTGCCGCATACAGAAATCCAACAGGTGGGCTGTGGTTGGCATGAGCCCCCTTTGCAAGAATATTTTTACTAGACCCTGTATCGATCAAATAATTTACTTCATTAATACAATCATAAACTTGGTAAGAGATTAAGTCTTCGATTTTACCGACTTGCTCGTTCACCGCCACATCGGCTGCAACTTGTTTACTGTCACCACAGTTATCGTTAACAGCACTTTGGATGGGGTTTGACAAGCTATCTGTTTTATCGACTTCTCCGACCCTTACCTGGTTCATAATTATACTATGAGGTAAATTTAATGTAAAAAATATATACCCTTCGTGCATAGGGCTTCTAGTGGTTACAATATTGGACTCATTTAGCTTACCATAACACTTCAAGACTGAAGAATCATTCATAACAATATTTTGATCGATTAAATTTTTTTCAGAATTTTCACTACTACTATTTGGTCTGTCATTGACTATATTAGAATGGGGTGCATGCAAACCCCTTACAGATAATGACGGCAGTTTATTCACATAATTATCATTTATTTTATCACTGTTCACACGAACATTGTTATTTTGAGCATTTTTTAAATTTTCAGAAATTTCGATACAAGCGGTTGGTTCGAGGCTTTGGGGAGCTCTGTTTTTTTCATCAGTAAGACTGGATTTTTGCTTACTTTCAATTGCCTGGTCACTATTTTCATTGTTTTGTTGTATATTATTCCTATTATTATTTTTATTATTATTATTATTATTATTATTATTATTATTATTATTATTATTATTATTATTATTAATGGTAGTAGTAGTAGTATTAATTTGACCAAGGTTTTTATTTGTTTTTATAAAGTTTTTATTTTCTATATAATTTTCGCCAGTTATATTAGCACTATGATTTATTAATTTTATTTCATTGTTCTTGATATCAACTTGGCGTGTATTGTTGATGATTTTTATTTGAGGATGAAAGGAAACTTTTTTCTTTTGCATTAATTTTCCCCGACTGCTATATTGAGGTTGTGTGGTGAGCAATCGGGATTCTAGTTTTCCGCATTTTGTGAGTTGGTGGATCTGTTACCATTATTATGGAGTAATGGGTATAAAGGGCACTCCGCCCCCTCACATCGGTAAGCAAGATATAAGTATCTGGAATGGTAATAACATAAATTGCTTGCAGCATTGATAAAAGTGGTGGTGTATCCATTGTTGTCAGCTGAGCGCGGTTGTCTAGACTGACTCCTTCCGCGGCTCATATTACTCTTCTCAGCTGTTTGTGTCTGACCTTGAAGCATCTGCTGTACTGTGCCAGCCAGTGTCGCAACTGTGTCCGCCAGCTGTGCCAGCTGGGTGGAAAGATGGCTGTCCGAGGACGGAGTGGCGTTAGGTGTATGCACCGGGTTTGGCGCGCTGTTCTTTGGGCCCACAGATTCGATTTCATGTCGACTTGTGTGCGGACGCACAGCGTTCACAGAGCTCCAAGTCTGATCGAAACTTTGTGGTTGGTTTCTTCCATCCTTTCGAACGAAGTTTTTGTAAAGATCGTCCGCCACCTTCGTCATTCTCAGTAGATCGTTTTCTTCAGCGAGGCTGTATACTGACATCTGTATGTTGACAGGCATCTGTTCTAAGAACAAGTCTACGGCAAATTTAGGGTTGTGTTCTAAGAGGACTTCGAAACTCTTAGTTCCAAGGACATTTTTGACTCTGTTTAAATATTCGCTTGGCAACTCGTCGGGCTGGATGCCTTGTTTGAAAACATCTCGAATGCGATTTCTGAGTGCTGGGAGGTACATTTTCTCTATGTCTTCAAGAAGGATTTTATAAGCATCTTTTTGAAGCGGGAATTTTAATTTAGATACCAACGTTGTGGGAAGTATCGGTGCCAATAAGCGAACACGTTCATGGGGGTTCGTCAATACGATTCAATTTAAAGATGGCTGTGGTTGCACTAAGCCAGTAATTCAGTCGTAGGGATCGAAGATGGGAAGTTGATTGGAGCTTAATTGACTATAAGTATTTATAGGCGATCGGTATTCAGAACGCCTTGGCCTCCCATTCTCGCGGGCATTCTTGGGCGTCGTCTCAGGTTCACTCTCCGATGTAAAACCAGATGTCGCATTCTCCTCCATTTGGGGTTGAGGGAGTTGAGGGCGTGGAGGAGAAGGAGTCTTTCCCTTCCTTGTTCGTGAAGAAGCCTTTGTTTTCGCTTTCTGACTCAGTTTTTTTGTACTGACCATCGTATTGACTCTAAAAGTTCCTGACTCTTTGAATATATTGTTGCTGGGGCGTTTCAGAGTCACGCCTAAATGTTTGAAATTTTTAGGGTTAAGAGAGCTTGGGTTCAAATTTCTCAAACTCGGGCGGTAACGAATTTTTATAGCAACGACTTTCTTCCTTATATTTAAGATTGATATAAGAGTATTATTCTTCACGTTGCAATTAGATTATCTCAATCACTTGAATATTTAGATCACTCGTACTGATTTAGCATTTAATCACTGATGATGGAAATTTTTTTTTTTTTTTTTTTTTTTTTTTTTTTTTTTTTTTTTTTTTTTATTAATTTTACACTAAATTCAGGGGTCAGCGCTCCCTATGGTCACACTGGGCTTCACCAAAAATGGGTTGAAATGGACAAGAATCGCTCTCGTCCCCCTTTATTAATCTTAATTAATGACTGGCCCTACTTATCTGACGGTTTTCAAATGAGAGATTTTTCTAATTATTTCTTTATTGATCAGTACGAGGTTTTCACAGTAAATGATTTTGACACAATGAATAATGGGTAATGAAAGCACCTTTAAATCGTAGAGATTAACAAAATATATAACGTAATCACTAC
>JABUQX010015584.1:2500-15000 GCA_015478945.1 Trachelipus rathkii | reverse complement strand
TTTTATGCAAAACAAAACAAGGTAGTGTATGTGGGGCTCTCCTGGGATGCTGTTTGGCGGGAATTGGATATACCACCCGCCTTAGCGTCCTAGAGCGAAGAAGTTGCGTTTTTTTTTTTTTTTTTTTTTTTTTTCTTTTCTCTTCTCCAGAGATGGTAAGATGAAGCCAATGACAACCCTTCCTTACGAGGGGCACTGGGTCTCTGTGCTGAAGGGTTGGTGAGCCGCATCACCTTGTTTGTGGCTGTGCGGTGCACACGACCCAGCACCAGGTTTGGGTCTTTTTATTTCCCTGACTGGAACATCTAGTATGAACTCGCCCTCCGCTTAGCGCGGGTCCCCGGGCCAAACCACCACTCCCCAAGGCCGACCCTACGACAACCAATGGGGGGGACCTTTAATCATAATATACACATGGATATTACGATGCTCGGAAATTGTGGATTTAAAGCATTTCCAACTCGACCTGAACCGCTGGATGGACTTACTCTTTTGGATGCACTTTCGAACATTGAATCACCGTGTTCTGCCCACCATCAAACGGGAAGCAGCATGCCTAATCTAACCGAGCGATCAGTCGCACTCCTTGGGCCACTGCACCTCCCGCATCCCAGGATCCCACAAACGTTCGGGGCAATCCCGCAAAGGTGCCCCTCGCAGTCGTTCTCATTCGTTCACTCCATATGCTGCACCCCTCCAGGAATTTCACAGATACAGTCATTCCGAGTATCACATCTGCGATCACTACCTCAAAGACTCTTACTGAGCACAGACTTCTTCTAAGTATTGCACATGAAAAAGCTTTAGGCGTTGAAGATCCTCAGTTCCACATCTATGAGAATGGGTCCCTTCCTGTACAGCCTACTACCCGAGGTATCAAAGTTCTAGTTCTGTCATCCCTATAGTCTCTTGGCAGATATTCTCTTATTTCTACTTACCCATGAAAATAGAAACACATCTAAAGGCAAACACTTATGTTTGAACAGATAAGACGAGATACGCTGTCATCACTGCATATCTCAACAGCAATAGATTCTGGCATCGATACGGTTATTAAGAAAAATGCCTCTCTCTTTAACACGCGGTCACAACCTCATGACCGCATCCTGTTACTGCATCGGGCCTTATAATACCGAACTTCATCCACCTACAAGAGGTTACAATAGGGTTAACAAGATACAGTGTTTCGCTGACGTTTTGTCCCTGACCCAGACGCTTGCTCTCAAAGTAAACGGTCTTGGACATGGTCATCCCCGAAATACTGTTAGGGACCGGATGAAAATTACTGCCGGTCTGCGAAATTATTTCACATCCTGTGAATAATATCCCCTAACTGTAGAAACGTGCGAGCGACCCACAGTGCTTCTTCTTTTCAAATGCCATCCTTACCTGTTTGAACAGGGGTCTGGAATTAATGCACCGCATACACAAAATGAGCAGGAGAGAATGCCATTCGCATGCAGCTTGAATGAAAAATATCCTACAAGACCAAAGCGATCCTACGCCACAATCACTGCTGCCCCCACTCCCCAGCGTGCTAATCCACCCACACAAACTCATCCCAGCAGAACTCCTCCCCAAAATCCCAGTGAAACTCAGGCAGCTACTGTATCCCATCTGCCTGTATTGTCCACGCCACCGACTCCTCAAATTGAAAAAAAGCAGCCCTTGACTCAATCTCTTGTCCAAAAAGCCATTAACAACCCTATCCGTACTAACCTTCAACAAACCAGCAATGAAACTGAGCTGGTTCATCCAACACAAAATTTGGAAAACACTTCTTTTCAAGACACACTGTCCATGCCTACCCAATGAGTTCTCCAAACTTATGTAAGAGGACTGTCTCTTTGTCTCTTGATTCACCTCCCACCGTTACTCAAATTCCTGTAAAAGATGTCCCCAAAGGCAAAGAAAAGAATAATCGCCAAGCTAAAGATTATTCGTCTAAAATACGAGCGTCGGAATTTTTAAACAAAAACACACTAACTCCCAGACGGTACAAATGTAACTCAGAAAGACAACCGCCATAGACATCAACCTATAGGGAATATCAACTACTACATTATAGATTGTCCGCATCGCTGATATACGACAGCCTAACAATGACAACCCTCTGATAGCTTTTGCAGGATAATCTAAGCTCTACCGAGTCTATCCTAAGTAATTCTTCCTTCTGAATTGTCCCATCCAGCAGATCCCAAGGGATTCTAGTACTCTTACACAGATGAATGGAAAACAAGTCCCATGGAGCTTGATTGATGAACCACTCTCTTTCTAATACTTCCTGCGCTTCCGAGAAAGGCGAATGAAGACTGTCCCGAACGCAAACCGACAAGCGCTCTAAGCGCTCTGGTTCTATTGGAGGCATGAAGGGAGACCCAGAGGTCCCCATTTCTAACTTAAATCGTCCAATCTCCCAAAATCACTCCCACGACGAATTACTAGCAAAGTCTCCAGTATCGGAACTTGTCAATCCAACGAATCCCATATTGGAACCCTTTATCGCGACCCAACTCCTGTCTCAAAAGATGACAACCATTTCCGGACATCTTCCTTCCCCTTCCATGGAAGCAACTCAATCCCTTACACATCTCTGAATTTTGCTTACTTGGCAGATGCGATTCCTCCCATTAAATAAACACGAGCATTCTTGGTTGCTCTCTATGACAATCGAACCCACATATATAGTTGGACTTCGATTGACTCAACATTATCTCGTATTCATAGGTGAAGCTCTTTCACCAATAACAATGCTAAACTACTTCCCTAAAAAGAGGTCATACAACCTAACAAATCTCTGGTGTATGACTACCCTGGCCCCCCAGGTTTTGTTCCCCTCCTCGCCGAGACACACGCTTCAACTTTCCTCTCAATCTGTATCCACCTCTAACATTACCCCCAGTCACATCGAGACAATTGTCTCTAATAGACCACCATCATAATATTCATAACTCATCATGACTTATTTTCCTTCAATGGAATTTGTCGTGGCTATTACTCTAATATTCGAAGAAACTTGTTTAAGCTAATAACATAGTACAACCAACGTGTATATTTTTCTGCAGGAACTTACTCGACTATGTTATGTAGACTTCTTTCAATCCTTCTGAATATAAATGCCGTTAACTTCCTATAGAAAGAGGTGAAATGTCGGGGAGGGCAGGAATACTCTTCACATCTATCCCATATTCCCCAGTCCCTCTTCAACCAAACCTTCATGCAGTAGCGGCACAGAATTCACTATCATCGACATTATCTATAATGGTTCAGTCTACTATACTCGAGTGTGATTACTAAGGTTCGATTAGCTGATTTGTTTAAACAGCTCTACTCGGTTGTTATACTAGGTGACTTCAACTCCGCCACCCATTATGGGGTGACTCTGTCACTTCATCAAGTCCAAGATCCTTATAGATCTTCTAACACCCTTTTCCTGGATGCCCTTAACAAGGATCCATAACCTATGAACGTGTTAGATACACACACTTTTCTTGTCTTGATATTTCCTTTGCGCCATTCCCTTCATGGATGTTTTATACCCTGGTCGCTTTGATTATTTATTCGGTGCTATTGCCTTGATGGCGTATTACCCATAGGATTAAAATGAGCTTGTTGCCGAACCAATGCAAACCCACTCCAGTGGCGTTATGATCGAGCGGGTGGGCTCTTTTTATCAGATCCACCGCTATCCCTCTTTCTTCTCCTTTCAATAAAAGATTTCCGACTGTTGATGATGCCCTTTGCTTCTTCCAGAAAGTAGTCATCTCGGCAGCGGAAGCTTGCATCCCGCAGTCTTCCTCAGGCAGGAGGTCAGCAACCCCTAGGTCGCCCCAAGAGTGCGCACAAACCAACCGAGAGAAGAAGAAACTCTACAGGCAATACAAAAGGACCCGTACCACCCCAAACATGATTATTTTTAAAGCAGTCGCAGCGAGATCTCGGCGAATTAATCGTCAAACGCGTAAACAATATTTTCCGCAATTACATATCGACTGTTAAATCCACAACTCCCCTTCCTTTAGTGTGGAAACGTACACAGAAAATAATCTCGTCGGATCTAATAAGTCCTCACCCACGTCCTTCCGTTTGGACCTGATACTAACTGATACGATTCCGCTCCTGCGGTGGTAGCGGATCGTTTAGGTAATAGCTTCGCCTAGCCCATTCGAGTTTTCATTCCTGTACCAATCTGGAAGCCCTTCAAAATTGAGAACTGACACCAGCACTGCCAACTTTCAAACAGCGAAAGGGGAGATCATTACATACAACCGTTTTTTAACAACTTGCAGAAGTATCAAATGCACTGGCCGCAGTAGCAAGATGGTGCTCTTGGTCCAGACATGTTTTCGTACATCATCTCCGTCATATACATCCCTCAGCATCAGCATTTTTGCTGGATCTATATTACAGAATCTGGATCGAATCCTCTTTCATCGTATTTTGGAGCTACAGCTATTGTACATTCCTATCCCAAACCTGGGAACAGAATCCGAAGCGGCGGCGATAATCGAAATAGACCAATTTCACATGACTCTGCCATAATCCTGTAAATTCATGGAGAAAATGGTTTCAGGCCGCTTTCTCCCTTTTCTGGAGAGTCATCAGGTTTTTTCAAACTTCCAGTTTGGCTTTTGAAAAAATCGTTCGACCGCGGACCCCTTGTTAAAACTAGACCATGATATTCGGGAGGTCTTCTCAGCTGGTGGAATAGTTCTTGATGTCTTTTTTGACCTTGAAAAAGCTTACGACACCAACGTGGAGAACTGGGATCTCCTTAAACTACCATTCGCTCAAGGATTTTCGCGCAACTCCCTCTTTTCATTAAATGTCTTTTGTCAAACAGATCCATGCAAGTTCGGTGCTCTTCTATTTCTGTCACGCCCACTTTTACCGGATAAACGGCGTTCCGCAGGGTATGAGTTTTAAGTGGTAATACTATTTGCTTCTCAGATTTAATGATATTGTTACCTCTATTCCAACGACGGTCAATTTTTCTCTATATGTCGACATTAGCATTATACATAGACGGTGCCTAGGCTGCCCTTTCTCGAACGCAATTCAACTAGCCTATTTGAATGATATTTCACACAGTGGGGCTAGCTCCATAGGCTTCTCATTTTTCTCCCAAAACTCAGCATTGCTTTCGAAAAAAGGGAATGATGAATTGCCACCTTCTCCAAACGACCTACTTATATGGTTCGCCATTCCTGATAACTTCACAGGTCAAATTTTCTAGGGGGCCCCCTTTTCCCATTCCCCCTAAGCAAAAAAAAAAATGACCACTTAACATCTGCACGCAATTAACACCTATAAAACCAACTTGTCATCGCCACCCTTGACCTTTACGTATTCCATTCAAAATCTTGGGGTGTTGATGCGCGAAAATCCCTTTTACGTCCCCCTTTACGTAGCCCTATCCGATCGAAAACCTGGATTATGGCTGATGCAGTATAATGGTCAGAGCTGCCATGAAACTACTAACATACACCTGTTAGATTTCCCATCAAACGAAAAAGCGATCCGTATCTCCTGGAGGCTTTTCGATCGTCCCACAGGTGAGGCCTTGAGTTGAAATCCCATGTTGATGGCACTCTCTCTTCGAAGAGAATACATCATGTGCAAGTTATCTCCGTTTTCAAACCCCAATACCGTCTGCTCTGACACCGATTCTGCAGGGTAACCTTCCTCAGAATCCTAATTACTGGCTATTTTGCAAGACGGTTCATAACATCTTAATTTCCTCAGACATCCCTTTTCAAAAGTGCTGCCTTTTTCTTTTGACGAAGGGTACACACCTTTGGTATTCCCCTCTCCTAACCATTTGCTGGTCTGACATCTCTCTCAAATCAGCCATACCTGCTGCCCTCGTTAAAGCATCAATTACTGTCCCATGCGCAGTTCACGAGAATTTACTCAGTGTTTAGCTGACGGCTCTAAAACAGGGGACAGTGTGGGCGCTCCTGCTGTCTTCCTGACGCCAACCTCTCCATAGCCTTCCGCCAGTATGACTTCAATTTTTAACGCAGAGTTAACGGTCTATAATGATTGCCCTTTCTAGAATTCTAATCCTTAACCAAGATCTCCTCCATATGTCGTTATCAGATTCGCTTAGCGCGCTGCACAAGCGCTTAAACCCCTTATTCTAAACGCAGAACTGGTATCAGCCTGTACAACAATATCTTTCGATCGTCTCCACTCCCGTAAGAAGACAAATATTTTATGTTGGACTCTCCTCTTCACGTAGGGGTAACTGGCAATGAGAAATAGCTGACAGAGAGGCCAAAATGGCCGCCCTCCTCTTCTCGGATTTTGTTCCAGTATCCGGATGCCATTTCGCAAGGCGCCTCCCATTAACTGATTACCTGATCCTCTGCTCTCCGACCGGCTTTCGATCTGGGTCGGCAGAGTGCTGGAGAGTGATCGGCGGGGAAGGAAACTCAGAAACATAAAGCGAACATCGGTGAGTCGGTCTTATTCCTCCAAAGACGAAAGCGCTAATACATGAAATGGTAGGATCGATCTTGCACGCATCCAGTATGGCCAACTATTATACACATCACACAGTCACTATAGGTCACGGAAACCTCCTCATTTGCAAATTTTGCCGTCGCCACACCCCGCAATCTGTTCAATACATATTTCATGTGGATTGTTCCATACTGGACCGACTCCTACGCTGTCGGTTATTTTCTACTTACGGTCCTTACACTTCTAAAACATATATACCAATCTCTAATTGAAACTTCGCCACTTTAGCGTAAACATTTTCTTGTTCCTTCAAGAAGGATATTTTTTATAGATCTGATTTTGTTGTAAATCTTTAAGACTACATTAACAAATACAGGATAAAATTTTATTAGTTTTATTTATTTTGACTGACTAGAACTATTCATTTCACCAATCAAATCTTTCTTTGACATTTGAAACATATATATGACAGGGCCCTCCAATGGTGCTGATTTTTTCAGCCCAGTGTGGCAGCTTCTTTGTGCCGTGGTGGGTTCTGTACACTGACTCAAAAAAAAAAAAAACAATGATGAAAATAATAATTACAGTAAAAATAGTCTATAATAATAATAATAATAATATAATAATAATAATATAATATATAATAAATAAATAATAATAATAATAATAAATAATAATAATAATAAATAATAATAAATATATATAATAATAATAATACATAATAATAAATAATAATAATATGATAATAACAATAATATTATAATAAATATATAATAAATAATAATAATAATAATAATATATAATAATAATAATCACATAATAATAATAATAATAATAATAATAATAATAATAATATATAGAAAAATAATAACAGTCAATAAATAATAAATAATAATAATAAATAATAATAATAAAATAATATAATATAATATAATAATCATAATAATAAATAATAATAATATAATAATAATAATAACAAAATAATATAACATAATAAATAATATAATAATATAATAATATAATAATAATATAATAATATAATATATAAATAATGAATAATAAATAATAATAATAATAATAATAATAATGAATAATATAAATAATAATAATATAATAATAATAATAACATAATAATATTAATAATAATCAATAATAATAATAACTAATAATAATGATAATAAATATTATTAATTAATAATTAAACAATAATAAAATATAATAATAATAATAATATAATAATAAAAAATAATAAATAATAATAATAATAAATAATTAATTTAATAATATAATAATACATATAAAATAAAATAAAATAATATATAATGAAAATAATTATAATAATAAAAATAATAATCGTGTATAGTATAATAATATAAATATTAATAATAAAATAATAATAATAATATAATATATACTAATAATAATAATAAATAATAATAATAATATAATAGATAATCAGCAATGATAATACTAATAACTATATAATAAGTATAATAACATATAATTTTGAAATATATTAAAATAGTACTAATGGGTAAAAATAATAATAATAATAATTATTATAATATATAATTATTAATAAAATAATAATAATACTTAATAATAATATAATAATAATAATAATAATAAAATATAATAATAATAATAATATATATAATAATAATAATCATATAATAATATAATTAATCATAATAATAATAATAATACATAATAATAACAATATTTATGAACAATAATAAAATATAATGAATAAAATTTAACAAAATAATAATAGTAATGATAATTATAATATATTTATAATAATAAAAGCAACTACGCACAATACAAAAAATTAATTCAACATATGACACAATTACAATCATAATACTAAAAATTACAATAATTTCAATATAATTATATTAGCTACAATCATGTTTACAACAATAGAAATAATTAATAATAGTAATAATTAATATAATAAATAAGTTAATAAATATAATATGAATAATGCAAGTAATAATAATATAAATAATAATCATAATAATAGAAATGATGATAATAAAATATAATAATAATGATAATATAATAATAATAATAATAATATCTAATCCAATATACAATATAGTAATAAATAAAATAATGTCAATAATCATAATAATAATAAAATATAGTAATAATAATAAATAATAATAATAAATAATAATAATAAAAATAATAAATAATAATAGAGTAAAATTATAATAAAACAATAATTATGATATTTTAAGATAATAAAGTGATAATAAAATAATAATAATAATCAATAATATAATAATAATATAATAATAATAATAATAATAATAATAATAATAATAATAATAATAATAATAAATAATAATACATAATATATAATAAAAGAAAAGATTTTATTGTTTAGTGGTAATGGCAGGCGCGGAATGACAAATAGACTTAATCGATGCGTTAGTTATTTTTTATATTTATTTAAGATAATATGTTTTTAATTTATTAGTAAAAGATTTGGTAGAGTTTTCGTTTTGATATCTTGTGGCATTGAGTTGAAAAGTTTAGCTGCTTTATAGCTGACGCTTTGAGTGGCTTTTTTAAGTCTACAGAAGGGAGGTTTACCTGTAGTATATATTTTTAGGTTATTTGATATGCTGACCCCTTTGCTTGTTTGAAATGGAAAATTTGCTAGCAAAAGAAGTCACATCATTGTTATGGATAATTTTATGTATCTTTCTTTTAGGAGTGATATATTTAGCAAGTCATTAAACTGCAACAATATCTTAAGGTTTTTGAATAATGGTTGTGTATGGCTGTAAAAGTTCTCTTGTATTGCTATGAGCGAATAAATCGCTCTTTTGGGTTACATAACAGGGTGGAATTAATGAGTTACTTGTGGTCCGTAGATAGGAAAGACCAGTAAAGTAATGAGGGTGTCATTAGTGATAAGTATAATTTCTAAGAATGTAAAAAGGTACAAATTTCTCTAATTTTATAACATTATACATGTAATCTCGACAGTCTGCTACTGGTTTTAATAGTTTTTAAATGTCCAGTTTCTTTATCGATTGTTTAATAACCAAGTATATTTAACTGCATTTGCAGCCCATTCAGTTCTATATTATTAACTTTTAATTTTTTAAATCGTTAATATGGTTTGTTGCTAAAATTATGTAAGATGTTTTAATTTAAATTTAAAGATAGCTTCATTAGCATCTATCCATTCATTATTTTTGTTAACTGTGTCTGTTGCTTTTACGGTATAGAAGACTCGCCATCATTTGTCATTTAATTAAAATGAGAGGTATCCGTCAAGCAAATAGAGGACTGACAAGCGTCATGAGACCTTAATCAGATCACTTGTAATAATAGAGTAAGTAAAAAAGCGAGTCCAAGATTGACCATGGGTCACGACCGATTGATGTTTGCAAGTGTTTGGTTTGAACTGTAGTTCATTTAGTTTTACCGTAATTGAGATCTCTCCTTTAAAGTAGCTTTTAAACCATTGTAAATTTGTCCCTTCAAAGCCCATTTTGTTCATTCTCATTTAACTTAAATAGTTGTCTCATGAATCATCATGTCAAAAGCTTTTATGAAATCTAATAATAAAAGCAGGGAGGAGTCTTTATTTATCTAATATTATCTGTACAACAGTATTTTCGGTTAAGCAAACTGAGAGCAAATCAGCGTATGAAAAACGCCTTTATCTAAATCCAAATTTGAATCCTTAAGAATATTGTTGATATAACAATTTCTGTTAACTGAATTGAAAACTATTCTCAATATTTACTAATCGTGTTTGTGATAGCTATTGGTCTTAATTTTTTGCTAGGCAAAGGTCTCCTTTTTTTAGGTATAGGATTACTTTTGCTGTCTTGAATATATTTGGGAAAATTCCTGTCAAAAATGATTCACTGAACAAGTGTTTTAAAGGGCTGGCTATTATGTCGGCAGCGAGTTTGAGGATGTGATTGGAGATAGAATGAACATCACATTTTTTGTTTTTTAATCCGGCGATTACCTTTTTTACCTCCGGGACGGTGATGGGAATAAAGGAAAAATGAGACTCGTAGTCTGGGAGAAAAGTTTCATATGATGTTTGACAAGGGGTTTTGTCTCTCAAAGATTTGCTTACCGACGTTTACGAAGTATTCGTTTAGTCCGTCTGCGATCTTATTTTGGTTGGTTGTTAACTGATTATTTAAATTCAGTTCTTTTATACATTGTGAGTTTTTTTTTGTTATTGTTGATGTAATTTTATGATTAAATCCCGCAAGTGGCCTTCGAGTCTTTGTTGCAAATCCTGGAATTGTATTAGCAAGTAAGTGTTTCTCTTGCTTTCTCTAAGACTGCTTTTAATTGTTTATCGATATGCTTTGAGTACTTGCAGCATTTTTTAATGGGAATGAGAAACCGGTGCTTTTAAAAACCTAACGTTGAAGCGGTTCTTTATGGGGAAGTGGATGGCCTAAGTGCGTTTTAAGCATCCGGTTGTTGTATAACTCAGCAAACACAGCGGAGTCACAACGTTTCGAATCCCGCTAGAACGAAAGGAGTAAAAATCTTCTGTGATCATTCATCTTAATAATTGCATATTTAAATAAAAATAATTATTATAATTATAAGTTATAATTATAGATGTTTGTTCGCCCATTCTAAAGTTACTGTTTTTTATCAATTTTTTTATGTAAAATAATATATATAAAAATAAAATAAACAAAAAAATAAATTAAAATAAAAATAATAATTAATAATAATAATAATAAATAAAAAATTAATCAATATAATAATAATAATAAAATATAATAATAATAATAATACTAATTAATATTATAATTATAATATAATTATATTATAAAATAAAATAATATAAAATAATAATAAGGATTTATAATTATGAAGATAAATATGCAGAATAATTAAAATTACAGCTGTATATTTAAAGATAATAATTATATGATTATAATTATATTACTAATCATAATATGAAGTAATATCATATAATAATAATAATAATAATAATAATAATAATAATAATAATAATAATAATAATAATAATAATAATAATAATAATAATAATAATAATAATAATATAATAATAATTTGAAAGGTTTGTTTTAAATATTGATATTAACTATATAGAAATATAGTTCTTTATCAATAACTTTCCAGAAAAATAACTTTCTCTAGTCTTCGTTGTATTTTCTCTTCCAAAAAATTTAATGGAGAGAGAGAGGTTCAACGTAAGACGGAATCCAGCAAATGCTTACAGAGGGAAACTAATTAATATACTACAAAATAATTATATAAAAATTATCTCAAGGGAAAAAACTAGGTTTGCTCCACCACTGGGAAAGACTAACTACTTTCAAATATTACCATCACCACTATATAAAATTACTTTGTTGTAACACAACTCGGTCCATTAACGAAAAAATGTTGAATTTTTTCGACCACCTGACGATAATTATATAATTATTAGATAAAATTGTTTGTTCAATTTATTGAAAATATATATATATATTATATATATATAATAATATATAATATATATATATATATATATATATAATATTTAATATATAATATATATATATATTATATATATATATATATATATATATATAGAGCTATATAATATATATATTATATAAATATATATTATTAAATTCATATATATTATATATATTTTATAGGGTTATAGATATAATATAATATGAGTATGGCTAGATATATATTATATATATATATATATATATAGATTATATATATTATATTGTTTTTATTTATTGAAAATATATATAAATATTAATATTATATTCCAACAATTAAATGTCTGTTCATAAAAATTAAAAAGTATTTTAATTACTACTTTTTACACTGAAAGTTAGTAAAAGAAAATAATGATCAAAAGTGAATTCTGCGTCTCGTAGTAAACGTTTTTGCGACAAACTTTAATCGAAATTTCATATTTTTATATTATTTTTCAATTATAATAATAGATAATATTTACTTAATCAATATTTATGAACTGTCCCAATTTACTTTAA
>JABUQX010015583.1:52500-65945 GCA_015478945.1 Trachelipus rathkii | reverse complement strand
AGAGAGAGATGTCAGCCTATAAGAAGAGGCCACAATCCATATCTAAAACACACAGCTACGCCGGAAAAAGGGGAATACTTATTGCTGACCATGCTGGTGCCAGATTTTACGTGCGGAAAATTGTAGTAAGAATAAGTATTATATATTATGTATTATTATATAATTATTTATATATTATATAATAGTATATATATATATATATTTATATATAGTATATATATATATATAGTATATATCTATATTTAAGATTATTCTCAAAAACTACATAATAGGCTACAGCAAAAAGAATACATTTTTGGAAATCCTGGTAAAATTTTGGATGGAAATAAAAAAGAAAGTATAAAAAATAAAAAAAAATTATTGTGTAGTTTCTAGTAATATGATCGAGAGCCTATTTAGAGACCTTTATGGTTACTCCGTTAAATAAGTACAATTTTGGTATTTAAATTTTGCTTCTTTTTTTTTAACTAAAGAAGTACCCAAGGGTAGACCACCGATTGCAGGAGTCGGGGTCTCTGCGCCTTACCGGGGAACTACGGGGTAGGACTATTCCCCCCCGGGAGGGTCTCCAGAACCCCGCTCTTTGGTATTTGTGTGTCTTGGGAGTTGGGCCTCTGTTGCCTCCCCTACGGGGTTATTGGAAAACGTCCCCCCTGTATTCCTTGTCGGCTCGAGCCCCTACATTGCCGTGTAAACCTTTACAAATAATGATATATAGTATATACTAATGTCCCACGCACCCCCGCCTAAAATAGCCAATTTTCCTATGTTTATTGTTTTTTTTTTATTTTTTTTAAGCATTTTTTTCCATACAAAATTGTTACAGAGGATTTCCAACAATGTATTTATTTCCCTGTAGCTTTGTTGTTTTTGCGAGATGATTTTTTTTTTTTTTTTTGTTTTAAGTTTCCATGTATTAAATTTTTGCCATGGATTCGCAGATGGTATGTCCTGTTTCCCGGTTAGCTGTCTGTAGTTTTTTGAGATATGGATTGTGGCTCTTCTAAGAAAAAGCGATATATAATATAATATGTATATATTATATATATATATATTATATATATATATATTTTATAGGATAATATATATATATATATATATATATATATATATTTATATATATATTATTATATATATAATATATTATATGTATATTATATATAATATAATATATATATAAGTAGAGGAGAGAGAGAGAGAGAGAGAGAGAGAGAGAGAGAGAACGCGAGTGCAAAAGTTGCTGGAGTCGCCAATTATATATATAATTATGATTTATATATATATATATATAGTATTATATATTTAATATAGTATATATATATATAGTAATATAGTATATATATATATATTTTATGTATATATATATATATATATCTATACGGTTAATTATATATATATATATATTATATTATTATATATATATAATATATATATGATATGATATTATATATATATTTATATATATATATATATATATATATTATATATATATATATATATATATATCTAACGCTGATCAAAATAATCAGGTCATTTGCTCACAAACTACAAACCCCTGCATAACGTAAAAAAAAATAATTATTTGCTTTATCAAACTGATTAATTATTTATTAAATTATCTTACCACCATTTACTGGTTGTGGGTAGATAGATATAATTTCGCGTGTCTACACACCAAAAAATTAAATATATATTAGAGAATTCACGGTATTGAGGTACGTGAAATTATTTGAAGATGCTGACACAACTGGCACAACGTGAGCGCCAAGCACTAGTTTGTTGTAAAGCAATAATGTTAGTATATCTATCCGATTCTTTTAGCTTTTTGCAACTTATCCTTCATAATTGGTGTGGACTCTATATTTTAAAGTCAGCTATGTATTGCCTACTTGAATTTAAATTTTGTACGATTATTAATAGCATCGCTCGCTGTTTATAATTCGTTATGTTCTAACTGCCAAGTAAAAGTGACATTTTTATTTTCATAAACCAGTTTTGTGTTTTATAACCTTTATTTTATCACCAGTTAGAAAATAAACAACTGTAAATTCGGCTACAAACAATGTCAAATAAAAAAAATGTTACGTCTTTTTATAATAAAACTTTCAATTAAAGTTTTTCAAAAATTTTTGTGTGAAAAGTGTGTTATACAAAATTTGTTTTGGGGTCGTTGCATAAGGATTCGTGGTTTTTTTTTTATCGACTCCCGACTCCGATCCCAACTTTTTGGGAAAGTCGACTCCCGACTCCGATCCTTACGCCGGTGAAAACGCCCGATGCTCCCGACTTCTGTTCGACTCCCATCCTGATATATATATATATATATATAATATTATTATATAGTATTATACTATATATTATATATATATATATATATATATATTATATCTATATATATATATTAATATCTATATATATAATATGTATATATATAGTATTTATATATTTATTATGTATATAATATATATATGTATAATGTAGTATAATATATATATGTATATATATATATATATATACTATATATGATTATATTATATTATATATATATCTATATATTATATATATATTTACATCATTATATAGTAAATAAAATATAATAACTAAAGGAATTATTATTAATATATTTAAAAGATTTTCTATTAAAGATTTATACTTATTCTATTATCTATATAAAGATTATATTAGACATTATATTTATATACACTATATTATATATCTGTGTATTTATATATATTATAATATAATAATATATAAGAATAGAGTATTATATAGAAGGAATTCTTACCATCTAAATGAGATGGGCATGGTGGTTTTTGTTGCTGTGTTTTTTTAGTTCTTTGTTGAATTGGGATTGTGAGGTTTTTAATAGTTAGATTTTATTAATGTGGCACTTTTACTATTTAACTGCTGAAATATACTATATGATATATATATTATATTATTATGTAGTATATGATATATATATGTATAAGTATATATATAGGTATATATAATATATATTATATATATATATATATATATAGTATATATTATCTATATATTATATATATATATATATATATGGTCAATGGACATTTGACCAAATATGAATTAGGTTAGATTAGGTAATGTTTAATAAAACATCTTTGTTTCATAATTTTATTTTCATATTCAGTTAAATGTCCATTCGGCCAAATGAACATCAGCAAAATATTGGAAAGATAATTTGAAAGTTGTGATAATAAACATCAAGACTGCTCTGACTGGCCAGATATCCAGCCAAAGTTATGGCTAGAGTTACAATAATAATAATAACAAGCAACATCGCTACATTCTGCCAGAACATAAGCATTCAAGCTTGCTTATGGGCAAGCAGAGCTGGCCAAATTTTTTTTATGCTGTTGTTTAATCATATATATTAGCTATATAGATATAAATAATAATAGCTTAAATTTTATTGTAAATTATTAATTAAGTTGTGAAACTCTAAATTAATTATTGTATATATTTTTTTTTCTCATTGGTGTTTATTTTTATTTTATCACAAAAGAGAAAAAATGTGAGACAACAAATGGAAAGTTTTAAAATAATAGTATAAGAAGATAATAATAATATATTGAACTATGCTTTAGGAATTAGATATTTTTTTAACACATTCCAATATGAGGATTTGTTCCCAGACTCTGCAAACCTCTTTCTAACAAGAAATCCATTCCCATCATTTAAAATTAGGGTTTTAAATTACCAGGAGATCCATAGGGTAATATAAACATTTATTAATATTAAAAATTTGAAATTTAACAGATAATAATAGTAAGTGGATATGTTGATATTTATTTCTGAATTAATTAATGACTTTTACAAATAATACCATAAAAGAGTAAAAGTTAGTAGACCAAATTAATCCATTATGGAAGTGGTCTCCAAAGTGGGGTATGCATACCCCAGGGGGTACCAAATTGATACTTGGGGGTATGCCAAAGAAGTAGGCTCACGATCACTTGCGAGTGTATGATCGTGTATCACATGAGCGCGAGGTTCTCTCATTGGTCGCTGTGTCTTATATATTATATTATAGGCTACTATATTATATTAGCTATATATTATTTTATATTATAGGCCTATAGGGGTACATATTATAATTATTTTCGTCTTAGGGGTATGCAATCAAAAAAGTTTGGAGATCACTGCCTTATGGCACCAAGAAAGTATTTTAAATTTAATCAGAAAGATAAACTGTTACTACTGGTCCTTTAAGCAATGCTACTTTATTACATCTAAATGGAACAAAATAACTAAAACTTGTACCTTTAATATGGTGAGTCACCAAAAATTTTCAGCATCAAGAGATGGTTAAGGAAATGAAATCTTTAGGACCAGGGGCAGATCAATTAAAAAAAAAGGCAGCTTCTGAAGCAGCGTGCTTAAGAAAAGTTGCCCGCAAGTAATGTTAAATGCAATAAACTAATAATAAGATTCCTTGTTTGAATCAGGGCTGCAGAGCTGGAGCCAGAGCCAAAACTTAGAAGCCAAAGTCGCAAAACCATAAGGTTTTAGTGGTCGAAGCCAATTTTTTTTGGAGGGGGGGTGGAGCCAGAACCAAAATTTATTTTTTAGTGGAGCTGGGATAAGATATTTTTTTACTATAAAATTATGGGGTTCAGAACCTGAGTTGAGAAATTTTTAAATTGTGGAGCCGGAGCCAAAGCCAGATGCTTTAAAATGATGGAGTCAAAGCCTTAGCCTGCAAAAATAATTTAACATCTCCACAGCCATAGTTTGAATGAACAGATAATTACTGTGGACTTGCAACCATTAACCATTAAAACATTTAGTATTACAGTAAATTAATTTAATGGGCTGATCGATCAAAAATATGTGCTTCTATTACAAAAGTCCAAGAAAAAAAACTTTACAAAAATGCTGATTATTATATTTCAAAAGGTTAGAATAAGAAAAAAAAACTAATAAAAAAAGTAAAGGCAAAAAACATGTAATGCCTAATACACTGATATTGAGAGTAAATTTGAATAATTCTCCATCATTTTTTTTTTAGCAAGAATAGTCGCTGACTTTCCAATGAGTTTTAACAACAACCAGTCATAAATACAGATACTTTTTCAGGTTCTCTTGTACATTGGTGGAAAATATCAATAGTCAATCAATAAGCTTTAAGATTATGAATTTATGAGCTCAAAAAAGATAAAAAATATTCTGATTTAATCCAGGAGCAAGTATGAACTCGTTTTACAAATGTAGTTTCATACATAGCTACATTACACTTAGTCTTGATTAACAGATTAATTTTTTTGTAAATATAAATTTGCATAAAAGACTAAAAATAATTTATTATTAGTCAATAGAAATAGTAAAAAAAACTTCAGTCACTCTCCTTTTGCACTTAGCAAGCTTGAGAAAGTACAATAATAGTTACTCTTAAAGGAGCATAAATTATTTAAAGATACATCCACATGTTGAAATTCAATGTCTTACATCAAAGAAAATAATCTAAAGCAGTGAAAAGCTCTCATAAAATAGCCTACAGATATCAACATTTCTACATTAACAACTTATCAATGTAGTCTTGGAAATAAAATTGCTTGTTGTCTATTTGAAGAAGAGTACTATAAAGCCCAATTATGTTATTAAATCAGTGAACCTTTACTTTAAATACACACTATAAATAAAAATATTCTTCCTATGTTTAATATACAGCAAAAAGAATTAAGTATTAAACTATAAAAAAAAGAAAAAAAAATTAAAATTACATTTCCATAATTGTAATGAGTCTGGAGCCTTGATGATCAAGTTATTTTAAATGAACTCCTTAAATTGAAGTTTTTCTTTAAAAGTTTAATCTTTCCTAGATTTTATTTATCAATAATTCTGAAAAAAAAAAAAAATATATATATATATATATATATATATATATATATATATATATATATATATATATATATATATATATATATATATATATATATATATATATATATATATATATATATATATATAAAGTGGGGATCTGTCGCTGTGGATGAAGCACTAGATTTTTTTGGAAGCTCCGAACCCACCCACCCCACCCGATAATATTTTTGAAAGTTCTAAACCCTCCCATAATTTTTTGGCTGCAATGGGTATGAGAGGATAATCTGGGATGCTTTCTTGATCAACTTAGATCGTATTCTTCTACTTAACTATTCTGTTTCCCTAATCTATGGGAAGTCATGAAGAACTACAGATCAGTGAGATCATCTTCTTAGAACGGATAGCTACATTGCAAGCCATGAATATCAAAGCTATAAGTTCAGATCCGAAATTCTTTATACAATGTATTTTTAACATTTACTAAGTGATTTCAATTGTTCGTTTGATTTTACCCTATTCAGGTCGATAGTATGGTAATTCTAGTATTTGAATAAAGTTAAAACCGAATTGAATTCAAGTTTAAATACGTACCATACCAATTTCCTTAAGGTATTTATCTACTTTTTATTGAATGAATCGATGCTGCAGCTGTTCATCATAATAAGAAAGACTATTCCACTTCTCAATTACTTGGTAAGAGAAGAAATTCTTTGCTATATTTGTTTGAAATCGTTTATGACA
This sequence comes from Trachelipus rathkii, assembly GCA_015478945.1. NCBI lineage: Eukaryota > Metazoa > Arthropoda > Malacostraca > Isopoda > Trachelipodidae > Trachelipus > Trachelipus rathkii. Next base: position 59,357 of record JABUQX010015583.1, on the reverse strand, counting down.
AAGTTTAAGTCCATTACTTTGTGTTTCATCATTAAAATCATATCTAAAGAATTGCCTGTAATTAATATTGTCAATTTATTTAGTATTTTAAAAACTTCTATTAATTTTCATGTCAATCTTCTTGTCTTTAAAGAATGGATATCTAATTCACAGTCATTGCTTGTATGACTTACCTCTCAATTCCAGTATTAATTTGGTTGCCCTTCATTGAATTCTTTCAATTTTTCTATGTCCATTTTAAGATATGGACTCCAAAACTGTACTGTATATTTTAGATGAGGTATAATTAATGTTTTATGGAGAGGAAGTATTATATTTGAAGTTTCTGGCAATAAAGCCTTAAGAGTTTTATTTTCTTTCTTATCAGCTTTAGCAAATTATTTTGGAAACTTTAAATCCTTATTAATTAATACTCCTAGATCCTTTTCCTTGCTGACAACTTTGATAATCAAGTCATTTATTATAGGATCATATTCCCTGTCCCTACTCCCAAAATGTATAACCTTACATTTATCAGTATTAAATTTCATTTGCCATGTTTATGACCAATTTATAATCTTATTCAAATCTCAGTAATTATTTACAAAAAGTGCCTCTAAACAGATTTTACGAAAATCACAGCATAGACTCTAAAAAATAGTAATGAAGAATTAAAAAAAAAATTATTTGTCAGTGTCTTTAAGAAAAAAAGTTACAGCCTCTCAAAATTTGGACATCTACAGGGTTTTCTCTTATTGTACTGAGTGGGCCTTCAAGATCGGTTTAGACTATCCTAGTTCAGGCTGCACCAAGATTTGTTAAGTATACACAGAATACTTAACAAAACATATCAAAACCTGAACTAGTAGGGTCCTAAACCAAAACCAAACCTGGATGGATAGATAGACTATGCCGTAAACCTAGGTCCATTCAGGTTAGGTCTGTTTAGGACCCTACTAGTTCAGGTTATGATATGTTTTGTTAAGTATACTATGTATACTTCACAAATCTTATTGTAACCTGAATTATGATGGTCCTAAACTGATCTTGAAGCCCATTCATTTTTTGATAAGAAAACCCCATGGGAAAATGCCAAACTTTGAGAGGGTATAACTTTTTTTCCTAAAGAGAGACAAATAATTTTTTTAGGTAATAGTAGCGCAGAGAGGTGTCACCCCCAATTTTTATGAAAATCACAGGATATACTCTAAAAAAATAATAATGAAAATGAAAATCGGTGGTTTCTTTAGGAAAAAAAGTTACAGCCTCTCAAAGTTTGGATTTTCCCATAGTATTTTCTTATATTAAAAAAAAAAAAGAAAAATTTCAATTCACAGGATATACTCTAAAAAAAATAATGAGGCTTAAAAAAAAAAAAACGAAAATGGGTAATTGTGGAGTATTACTGACTTCAGTTCACGTACATACTATATTAAAACTATAAACATTTAATTTACAAAACTGGTTTTAAAAAATTATTTGAAGTTTTTTTAACGCATTTGAGTTTATTTTGAGTTAATATTTTCACTAAAAATATTAATAGTAACGCTCTGAAAATCATAACAATTCATCTTTTCTCCGTTCGTGTAGGAATGAGGAATCACTGTTGAAATGCGTTTCAGATTATCGATACATCGATATCGATATTTTTTTATAATCGATTTTTTCACTAATTTCGAGGAATCGATATTATAGACAAAGTGTACGCAAAGCAACCTTACAGAATTAAAAAAAAATCCCCTACGTTTTTTGAGCATTTTTCACAATTTTGTGCTAAGTTTGACAAAAACAAACGCAAACTTGAGCATTTCTTACGCTTCGTAAGCACAAAATGCCAAAAACGAAAACGGCTTTAATTCTGTAAGGTTGCTAATTCCCGTGCTTGCCGAATTTTGGACGTACTTACGCAAAATGTAAACAAACAATATGGCGGCGTGGTAGGCCCGTTTGAATTGATGAATGTTTCATTTAATAAAATCAGCTTTAAATCTAATTTCTTCCAAATCGATAAACTCCATACATTAGTTGATCAATTATTTGTAATATAAACCATTTGTTATGTTTTTATTTCTGTTTATTCCAAATCGACGGGCTCCATCACAACAACCAATTCCAATTGTTTGTAAACAAAAGTAAATTTCGTAAGAAATCACGGTCGTTTTTTCACGAAATTCGTACTAAAATTGCGCAAGCATTTTTTTTTTTACCGAGCGTAAGGACTGGGTCGAATATTGGGCTCGGGTTGAGCCCAATTTTCACCCCCTCTAAAAATGGACATAAAATTCGGAATTTTCAGCCGATTTTGACCCTTTAAACATCAAACTGTAGCTTTTTTTGCTCTCTAGAACGTCGTTTCAGAGTGTTTTTCTGTGTCTATAGTCATTCTTTTAGAATTTTCAATTTTTAAAAACCCATGTTTTTGACATTTTTCAAATCAACTCCCAGAATTTTTCTCGAAATGAGTTCAAACTTGAAAAATGCATATATGGGTTCATTAACTACAAATGTCATGAAGTACTTTTTGATTTTTTGAGTTTTGTGCTCAGCGTTGTCCAATTTCAAAACCCACATTTTTTGGATTTTAAAATAAAAAATTACGATTTTTTTTCTCTTCGGTGGAAGTGGGATGAAGTTTTCAGGTGGGTTTGAGAGATACACATTTTTTTACTTAGATAATTTCTCTGTATTATTATGTATGAAATTATACAAAGAAGAAATTTACCAAACATTTTTGAAATCTTTTTAATTTTGAGTATACAAAAATATTATCTAAGTAAAAAAGATGTATCTCGCCCGACTGTACAAGCCCTGAAAATTTGATGTTGATCGGATAAGTAGAAATAAAAATATATCAATATTTCACTTTTTCAAACGTTTGAATTTTTGGAAAAGTAATAAATTTATATATTTTTTTCTACTCATCCGATCAAAATCACATTTTCAGGGCTTGTATTGTCTGGCGAGATACATCTTTTTTAATTGGATAATTTTTTTGTATACTCAAAAGGAAATTTTTAAAAATTTCCCCCCAATTTTTTTTTTTTTTAAACTTGTTCTAAGAACAAATTCAAAACTAATGCATATACAAAGAAATTATCTAAGTAAAAAATGTGTATCTCTCCCGACTACATATGCCCTGAAAATTTCATCCACTTCGCCCGAACAGAAAAATATCACAATTTTTCATTTTAAAATCCAAAAGTGGGTTTTGAAATTGACAACGCTGAGCACAAACTCATAAAATCAAAAAGGTACTTCATGACTTTTGTAGGTAATAGACCCATCTATGCAGATTTCAAGTTTGAACTCATTTCAAGAAAAATTCTGGGAGTTGATTTGAAAACGTCAAAAGCATATGTTTTGAAAAATTGAAAATTCTAAAAGAATGACTATAGGCACAGAAAAACACTCTAGAGGGCAAAAAAGCTACAATTTGGTGTTTATATGATTAAAATCAGCTGAAAATTCCGAATTTTATTTCCATTTTTAGGGGGGTTGAAAATTGGGCTCAACCGGAACCGAATATTGGATCTTCCCCGTAACCACAAATGACAAAAACGAAAACGGTCTAACATATTTGTAAAACTTTTTAGGATTAATTTTACTTTCTCGAGCAATATTAATTCATAGTTTCGTTTATAACATCTGATTAATCTTTTGCAGTTTCGACTCCAATGAGGGAGAAGAAGTATAAAAACTATTATATGCTTCCACATATAAATCTCTTCTATTTTGGTTTTATTTTAGGATATAAAAACTATTAGCTATATATTTTCTTATACCGGTGCGGTATCTTCTATTTATTAGTTTTAGCGGAATTTATATTTTTGTCTCCATGGGATATAAGTGACCAGAATTTCACTAAAAAATTACAATAAGGTCTCACTTCTGATTCAATAGCGGTCCTAATTTGTCGCGCTTGTGAAAGTCAAATTTAATAATCAAAAATGTAAAAGGTTTGGAGGTAAATTGTCTAATTTCTTATTTTCTTTTCAAATATTTTTACTATCAACCTATCTCTATTCTCTTTACCTTCTACTCACCAATCAATTTACCCTAACTAAGTTTAATAAGTGCTAGGTTACAAAAGCCACAAGGCTGAGTTATCTTAGGGCTAAAAGAGCTTCCTCAAAGAGCATAAATTCTTTGAAAACAACAAACTCAGGTAAGGCTTATGTAGATACACAATTGTACATATATATTATATTTTAGTCATTATAGAAGAAGAAGAACTACAGAACAACAGAACGCCGACTAGCAAATACTTTAGAGTCCACTGAAGGCTAGTCTGAGGCTAGATGAGGTCATCGGCTTAGAACGTTAGAACTAACCTTCTAAGCTGTGAACATCAAAACTGTTATAAGTTCGGCGCCCGAAGAAGAAGAAGAAGAAGAAGAAGAAGAAGAAGAAGAAGAAGATAGAAGAAGAAGAAGAAGAAGAAGAAGAAGAAGAAGAAGAAGAAGAAGAAGAAGAAGAAGAAGAAGAAGAAGAAGAAGAAGAAGAAGAAGAAGAAATAAGAAGAAGAAGAAGAAGAATAGCCTGTAGTAAGAAGAAGAAGAAGGCATAAAGAAGCAAGAAGAAGAAGAAGGAAGAAGAAGGTAAGAAAGAAGAGAGATATTTGAAATAGAGAATATTGAGTGGCTCTGTGATTAAGGACGTCAGAGAAAATGATTCCAAAGCTTCAAACTAAAAAGTGAGTAGAGCTAATCACAAAAATAAAGACAGGAGGTACTGAAAAGTCCAAAATTGTCCCTTTGGAGTGCGAAATGCGAGATATGGTTGGGAATCCTCCTCAATATCAAGGTCATGATATTCGTCGACGAAGTCAGCAGTGGTAAAGAGCTAGCTTTTGCTTAATGTGATGAGGATATCGTTTATACATGGGAGATGGTAGCGGTCTAAAATTAATTGTGTGAGAGTTGATGTGTCTGTAATCGGCTAAAATTCTGGGACGAGAGGAATAGCTATGTGGAGAGGAGATTGGTTTTATGTAACCCTTTTGAAGAGAGTTTGTGGTCCATTCTGATCATAAAGAGATGATTGTGTGAAATGATGATATAGTAAATTGGGGCGCCTATTTTAGTTGAAGAGAATTTTTAAAGGACAAATGGGACCCCGTCATCCCTCGCTGAGGCATCTAAGTCTTTACATATTAGAGCAGAAGTTGTAATAATTACAGAATAGTATTAACAAGTAAAGAGTGTCCTCTTGGGAAGTATCTTTATAGAAGAAGTGAAAATTTCTATAGGCGGACAATGAGCTGTTGTGGGGCCTGACTAGATGCAGATAGTGGCAGTTATGAATGGTTTTACTGGATCATCCAGAACTCATAAATGGGTTTGCAGAGAAAAAAATATGTTACTTTGTAATATTTGGGGAATTGCTAAATTAATGATGCATGTTATATGATTTATCTTGATAATAAGAGACATTAGTTTATTAGGGCTATGGCCGGGAGTCGCGGAGCAGCAAGATTTTGGGTGAGCTGGAGCAGGAGTGAAATTTTGAGGGAGTGGAGCCTAAGTTTGAGTCGAAATTCTTTTGGCTGTGGAGTCAGAACAGACAAAAAACAAGGTTCCAGGCTCCGGTAATATCCTTTACCTTACAACAAAGAAAAATTCAAGCAGGGAAATTGATTGTAGGTTTTATAGAGAATTGAAGTATCTAATTACGGCTTAGAAAATAAAGAAGAGATTTTAGCAAAATGACATGAAATATTCCATGTAAATAAGAGAAAGACGAATGTTAACTGAAAACAAAATATTTATTTCACATCTGTGTTACAATCCAGTACAGAATCTTTCTGAACTTGATGTCTGATATTAAAGTTGGGAATGCTCTTTGTGAACTAGACCAAAATGAACAATGACTATCGAACAGGAAATCTGTCTGTCAGGCAGTTCATCAGCTCAGAATTCTTTCTTGCAGTATCTTATCAGACGAAAATGAAGTAGCCAAATTTGATAGAGCATTCGACCAATATATATATATATATATATATATATATATATATATATATATATATATATATATATATATATATATATATATATATATATATATATATATATATATATATATATATATATATATATATATTACTTTTTTTTTTCTCTCCCAGGAAGGATTTTTTCCGTCGCGCGAGGGTCTTCCTCCAGACATCTCTCTCCTGGACCACTCCTCTTCTCTTCAACCATCTCATTGTCTGTAGCTGGCATCTTTTTAGAGAATCCTCCACCGATTCGGTCCATCTTTTCTTCGGTCTACCTCTCGGTCTTCTTCCTTCCGGTGTCCATTCCCATCTTCTTTTCGGCATTCTATCAGGCTGCATCCTTTCCAGATGTCCCCACCATCTCAGTCTTCCCACATCCATCTTCAGTATAATCTTCTTCACTCCTACAGTTTCTCTGGTTACTTCGTTCCTTATTCTGTCTCTTCTGCTTCTTCCAGTCATTGCTCTCAGAGCCCTCATTTCTGCCGCTTGTATTCTGCTCTCCTCTCTTTTCGTAGTAGTCCACGTTTCGGCTCCGTACAGCAGCGTCGGGGTCAGTATACTTTCGAAGATTACCTTTTTAACATCCATTCCAACGTTTCCGTCCTTCATCAATGTGTACAATGCTCTCATAGTTTGTCCATATTTTTCCATTCTTCTAGTTATCTCTCCTCCCCATCCTCCCTCCCTGTTAAAACATCCACCTAAGTAGACGCTGGAATCCACCGCCTTCACCTCCTCTTCCCCCACCATCATCCTCATGCCTTCATCGTTTCCTCCCGTTACCATTAATATCTCTGTCTTATGTACATTCATCTTCATCCCTGCCTCATCCAACTCCTCCGCAAACAACCTCACCACCTCCTGTATCTTCTCCTCCTCCTCA
>JABUQX010015583.1:27500-42500 GCA_015478945.1 Trachelipus rathkii | reverse complement strand
ACGCGAGACAGGATCACTTGGAGAAGAATAGTTCATGGAAAGTTCCGTCAAGGGTTGCAATTAACTGAACAGCCTGGAATATAGCAAATTTGCGGCTTGACAGCAAACTGCACACCCACCTCTCAGTTATATAGGAGATAATAATAATAATAATAATAATAATAATAATAATAATAATAATAATAATAATAATAATAATAATATAATAATAATAATAATAATAATAATAATAATAATAATAATAATAATAATAATAATAATAATAATAATAATAATAATAATAATAATAATAATAATAATAATATAGATGAGAGAAAAGGGCTACTAAGGGGACGTTTTCGTCCAATCAAAATAATAATAATAATAATAATAATAATAATAATAATAATAATAATAATAATAATAATAATAATAATAATAATAATAATAATAATAATAATAATAATAATAATAATAATAATAATAATAATAATAAAGTATTTAGTTTTCAAGATATATTTGCATATTCTTTTCACACAAAATATTATATTGTATATTCGTACTATGGTTTCGTTTGAGATTTTAGCTGCATGGGAAATAATGATAATGGTGGGATTCTATTCGAATGGTATAGTTAATTAGCACGTATTTGATTAGGTTCTTGCCTTTCCTTTAGGCAATTAGAACGTGCAGCAAGAAGATGAAGAAACACAGGATATTTTGGGGGGGATTAGAGGAATATGATGGTTGGGTACTGTAATTTGTGTACATTTTTTTAACTATATATATATATATATATATATATATATATATATATATATATATATATATATATATATATATATATATATATATATATATATATATATATATATATATATATATATATATATATATACGCCTCACGTCGGTTATCTGCTTCCAGCTGCTTAAGTCAAAATTTTTTAAAACCTACGTTATCGGAAACAAAATGTACAATGGTGCCAGAAGCTGTTTTTTTAAACAATGCAGTAAATAAATTATAACATAAAAATTGTCTTTTCTCTAAGGAGGTTATGATACGTTAAGTAAGGTTATGTTTAGTTACGTTAGTTTACATAGATTTAAACTTTTATTTTTATTTTTAAAGATGTAGTTGCTATATTAATTATACTTCAAATTTGACTATACATTTTTATTTCACTTTTTATGAAATGTGTTCGAATCCATGCAATCGATATGTATATGGAGGTGGAACATAGTACAGTATGTACAAATATGGCATATATATATATATAGCATATATATATATATATATATATATATATATATATATATATATATATATATATATATATATATATATATATATATATATATATATATATATATATATATATATATATATATATATATATATATATATATATATATAAATATATATATATATATATATATATATATATATATATGTATATATATATAGAAAGAGATATAAAAAAATATATATATATATATATATATATATATATATATATATATATATATATATATATATGGTTTAATTTTAGATAGAGTGACACATTTGGTCTTAAACTTGATGTTGCCAGATTTGTCCTTTTTATTTTATTTAGAGTACAGATTCGGACAGTTTGGTATTTTATTAAAAAAAGGTTTTAAACTAGTTGTGATTTCACCTTTGTTCAAGAAGGACGTGTTTGATTTATAATCCGTAATATCTGATAAGATCACTTTGTTTGCTTTTTTAATGTACTACAAGTTAATTTTAGTCTCAAAAGTGTATTTGTGATACAAAATGTAATATATATAAAAATAAGTTATTTTAAAATATATATATATATATATATATATATATATATATATATATATATATATATATATATATATATATATATATATATATATATATATATATATATATATATATATATATATATATATATTTAATTTATTGCATTTTCACATGGCTTTAAATTTAAAAAAATTGGTGGTGATGGATATTTAGTTATATTTATTAAACAATTTACGGCTTTCATGGAGAAATATATGTTTTTAGGGGGCTCGAGCCGACAGGGAACGGAGGAGGGGGACGAAGTCCCCCACGCCATCGTCCTACCGGGAGGCTGAGGGACCCGACTCCAGCTATCTCTGCGGTCTAGGTTGCGGGTATTCGTTAGTTAAAAAAGGGAACCAGCAATTTATTGCAATAAATATATGTGCCTCCATTGCAAAGATAGACTGAGATGATTCTCGATTTTTTCTTCTCTGCTTTAAAATCGGTAAAATTTTCCTTGGCATTCTCTTTTTTTTATAAAGAAGAAAATATTTTTAAAACTTAAAAATGGAGATATATATATATATATATATATATATATATATATAGAAAGATATATATATATATATATATATATATTATATATATAGAGTATATATAGTATATAAAAATATATATATATATATATATATATATATATATATATATATATATATATATATATTACACTATTTTCAAGTTTTTTACCATAAAAAAATATTTTCTTTGCATAAAGGACAGGTCCTAAAGGTCAAATTTACGATTTGGCAAAACTTAACGGAAAAATTGAATGTGTTCACTGCTATGTACAATATATATAGGATATATAGTGTTATAGTATATATAGCATATATATATATATATAAAGATATATATATATATATATATATATATATATATATATATATATATATATATTCAATGGTAAACATTGGTTTTAAAAATCTAATATTAAAAAAAAAAAATAACAAAAAAACACCCTTAAATATTCAATTTTCCTTATAATCTGGTACCTAAAGTGTAGGGGGAACCCTTAAAGGAGAGGGCCCACCCCAGAGGGGAACTCCGTGCCCCTCCTTCCATGCATTGATAGTATATAGTGGGAGGGGTATTGTTTTGGCTTAAACAAAACGACCGACCCCACCCATTTTCTTCTGCCACTCACTTCAAAATTCGAGTCGACGGGTAATAAATATGGAGGCCATTGTTTAAATTTATTGTAATTTATGCGTTTTTTTTTTTTTGTTTTGTTTTGTTTTGTTTTTTTTGTTTTTTTTAGAATTTAAAAATAAATCTTCCATCAAAATTTACTATTAACGTCATTTCCTAGCGAACTACTGAAAAAAATTCACTGCTCCATAAACTTTGGTGTTATAAATAGTATATATATATATATATATATATATATATATATATATATATATATATATATATATATATATATATATATATATATATATATATATATATATATATATATATATATATATATATATATATATATATAAAGACCATCATCTTAACATTTATAACAACATAGAATGGCCACTTTCCTTCAATGGAATTGTCGTGGCTATTACTCTATTTTAAGAACTTGTTCAAATAATAAACATATGTACACCAAAATGCATATGTTTACAGAAACTTCGACTATGTCATCGCGACTTCTTTCAACCGTCGGAATATAAATCGCCGCTAACCTCTATAGAAAGAGGTGACAATGATAGGGGAGGTGCAGGAATACTCATTCACAAATCTGTCCCCTATTCCCCAGTCCCTCTCCAAACCAAACTTCATGCAGTAGCAGCACGAATTCACTTGTCCATCGACCTTACTATATGTTCAATCTACTTGGCTCCAAGTAGTGAATTTACTAAGGTCGACTTAGCTGATCTTTTTAAACAGCTCCCTACTCCGGTTGTTATACTAGGAGACTTCAACCTCCGCCACCCCTTATGGGGCGACTCTGTCACTTCGTCCAAGTCCAAGATCTCCTAACACCCTTTTCCCTGGGATGCCTTAACATAGGACTCCCTACATATGAACGTTTAGATACACACACTCTTCTTGTATTGATATTTCCTTTTGCTCCCATTCCCTTATGGATCGCTTTACCTGGTCCTGCTTTGATTATTTATTCGGCAGTGATCATTACCCAATAGCTTTAAATGAGCTTGTACTAAACTCCAATGCAAAATCCTTAACTCCAGCTGGCGTTATGATCGAGCGGAGTGGGCTTCTTTTTATCAGGCCACAGCTATCACTCTTCTCCCTTCCACAAACTGATTTCGAATGCGTTGATGATGCTCTTTCGCTTCTTCCAGCTAGTCGTCATCTGGCAGCGAAGTTTGCATTCCGGCAATCTTCCTAGGCAGGCGTGGTTTGGCAACTCTTTGGTAACCCAAGAGTGCGCACTGTCAACCGAGAGAAGAAGAAACCTACAGGCAATATTAAAAAAGAACCCATACCAGCCCAAACATGATTATTTTTAGCAGCTAGCGGGAGATCTCAAGAGTGATTGAGAGGCAAAGGCGCAAAACATTTTGTTCTGAACTTCATATCGACTGTTAACCTATCGACTCCTCCCTTAGTGTGGAAAATTACAGAAAATATCTCGCCGTCTAACAACTCTCACCCACAGTCCTCCTTAAATTGAGATAATCAGATTACGATTCTCTCCGCGTTGTAGCGGATGCGTTAGGTTACAGCTTGGCAGCCAGTCGACTCTTCCTGATGCCACCAGGTCTTCAAAAAACAGAGAACCCAACAGTACTCGCCAACTCTTTCAACTAGCGAGAGGGGAAGATCATACCTACAACTGTCTATATACTATCATTATATAAAGAGGATTTCTTCGTATTGATTTACTGAGCTCTTTTTCCTATTTTCTCTTCTCTTAAAGGATATGAAATTTAATGGCACATTTTGTTCATTATGAAGATTTTCTTCGTAAACCGACGGAGCGGCCTGTATGGGTCAAGACAAACAAAGCACCAAAATAGGGCGTCCTGGTAGCCTAAAGGGTAGAGCAGTCGGCTCAACTAAGCAAAGACCCAGTTCGTCACTAATGGTCAAGCCAGGTGACATTTCTTCTTGGCCCTGCCTATAAGATCTTTAAATTGAGCACACCCTCCTAGATTAGGGCTCTGCCTGTGAGTGGTGGTGAACTGTAAAAAAAAAAAAAAAAAATACACTTGCAGAGTATCAAACCAGATTAGTTGAATAGCAAAGATGGTGCTCTTGGTCCAGACATGATTTCGTACATCATGCTCCGTCATATCCATCCTCGGCATCAGCATTTTTGCTGGATCTATATAATGGGTCGAATCCTCTTTTCCATCTATTTAGACTACAGCTTTGTAATTCTATCCCAACCTGCAAAGATCCGAAGTTGGCGACAACCCCAAAGACCACTTTCTGAATCGTCATTCCTGTAAATTAATGGAGAAATGGTTTCTGGCCGTTTCTCCCGAGCCGTCAAGCTTTCTCAAACTTCCAGTTTGAATGTGTAACGTCTTGACCCTTTGTTAAAACTAGATCATGACATCCGGGTCAAACTAGTGGGATATTCTTGGAAGCCTTTTTTGACCTCGAAAAGCGCTGATACAACGTGGAACTGGGATTCTCCTGAACCCATCTGCCTGGCCTTGCGGACAACTCCCCTTTTCATCAAATGCCTTCTGTCAAACAGATCTATCCAGGTTCGGTGCTCTTCCGTCACTTTACTCTGGATGAAGGTGTTCCGCAGGGTAGTGTTCTGGTACTAACATTTGCTCGGATTAGCCGATATCGTTACTTCATCCCAGCGACCGGTTTTTTCTCTATGCTTGATGAAATTATGTTATGATATAATGTTAGGCCAGTTTTTCTCGAACGGCAACTTCAACTAGTTATTGAGAATATTTCACAATGGGGTAACTTCCATGGCTCCATTTTTTTCCCACCAAAACCTCAGCAGTGCTTTTAAAAAAAAGGAATCGAAGAACTTGCCACCTTCCTCCCGCGAATCTAACCTTCGCCCATTCCTGTTACTTCACAGGTCAAATTTCTAGGACTCCATTCTAGACACCACTTAAATATATACCGTTATTGAGCAACAATTGAAACAACTTGTCACTGTTGACCTGTTACGTCATCTTGTCTCAAAATCTTTGGAAAGCGATCACAGTCCTTTTACGCCTCTACTGCCCCAATCCGATCGAAACTGATCATGGCTGTGCAGTTCGACGCCGTAGACCTCACAACACTACTACACCCTCCTAGATCCCATCCAAAATGCAGCGATCCGAACTTCACCACTTCCTGATCGTCCCCCCCAGGTGAGCCTTGAAGTTGAATACAATGTGATGCCACTCTCTCTTCGAAGAGAATACATTGTGTACAAGCTATCTTTGTTTTCAAACCCCAATACCGTCTGCTCTGACACCGATTCTGCAGGAGATACCTCAGAATCCTAATTACTGGTCATTTTAAACATGGTCTTCATGATATCCTAAATTTCCTCAACATCCCTTTGCAAAAGGTGCTGCCCTTCTTTACGACGAAGGGTACACACCTTGGCTATTCCCCGCTCCCACCATTTGCTTGGCTCTGACCTCTCTTTCCAAATCTAGCCATCCGGCTGCCTTGTTAAAAGCATCATTCCTGTCTCATTCCGCAGTTCATGATGAATTTACTCCAGTGTTTACTGACGGCTCTAAAAAGGGACAGTGGGTGCATCTGTCACCTTCCTGACCGCAACCTCTCCCATATCCTCCCTCCTGCTTCAATTTTTACAGATTAATGGCTAAGTAATACTGCCCTTCTGAATTCCTAACCTAAAATACAATGTATCCGCTGTACAAATAAATTTCTCGGTCACTCCACATTCCAACAAATTACTATGTTGAACCTCCTCTCACGTAGGTAACTGGCAATGAAATCAGCTGACAGAGAAGCCAATGGTCACCTCCTTTCTGAGTTGTCTGAGAATTTCCCGGATGCCATTCGACAAGACTGCCTCTCCCATCAACCGATTACTATCCTGCTCTCCGGGCAAGGCTTTCTGGGATCTTGTTGGCAAGTGCTGGACGATTGATCAGCTGGGAGCGAAACTCAGAAACATAAAGCCGAATATTGGTGAGTGGTCTTCCTCCCACAGACGAAAACGCTTACACGAGGTGATACTTGCACGCCTCCGTATTGGCCACGCTAATATCACTCACAGTCACTATATGTCACGGGACCCTCCTCCCATTTGCAAATTTTGCCGTTGCCACACCCCTCCTTTCATTGGATTGTTCCACCAACCATATTCACGCCGCCTCACTTTACGGTCCGCACACCTTCTGAAGATTATCCCATATCATCTTGTCCGAATTCTCCACTTTAGCAGTAACTCTATTTTCTTGTATCTTCAAGAAGTGAATATTCTTTATAACATTTGATTTTTACAGTATATTAAGACTATTTATAATACAAAGGTACAATTTTATTTAGTTTTTATTTATTTTTGACTGACTAAATATTCATTTCCCCATCCAAATCTCCCTTTGACACTTGAAGCATATATATGACAGGGCCCTCCCATGGTGCTGATTTTTTTTTCAGCCCAGTATGGCCGCTTCTCTGTGAGCCGTGGTGGGTCCTATACACTGACACAAAAAATATATATATATATATATATATATATATATATATATATATATATATATATATATATATATATATATATATATATATATATATATATATATATATATATATATATATATATATATATATATATATATATATATATATATATATATATATATATATATATATATAATTTCATTCAATTGTTTGTGTACTTATAAAAATTATAATATAAATTAATAATTAGTAATTAATGTATATAATAAACTTTTGTTTAATAATTAAATTATATATGTGGGCTGTATGAGTCATGTTTTACATGGTTTTTAGATAGGTATGACGTCATTTCATTCATTGTATATGTTATTTTTTGATTATTAATGTTAATTTTATTTTATACTTTCATTTAAATTTTTTTAAAGAAATTTATAGTGAGAATATTAATAATTATATATCCTAGTAATTTATGAAATTTTTTTATCAGTGTGTGATATAGGAAGAAGTTTTTAGAATAGTACCTCGATTTTCGCTTTAAACGTCTTTTCTGCAATATTGGAACATTGTTATGTCAGAGTGGGCTAAACATGGCGCTGATTGGGGAGAGGTCAGCGCTCTCTGGTATTTCAGATTTTAGAAAAGATAAATCGGGAGCTAAAGAAAATTTATGGTAAGGAATGATTGTTTATGGGTTATTACATATAAATATATAATTAGCGTTCAAATTTTTTATATAGAGCACTAGATACTAATTTCTTAAAAGCAATGACTGGGCATAGGTCAACTTTGTTTACGAAAATTCTCTGCTCCACCTGCCGTTACTTTGATATAATATACTATTTATTCTATTTGAAATTACATTCCTTTTAAGTTTTATAATTATCAGCTTGAAAACATTTATCAAGTAAATTATGCGATACAAAATTGAATATCTTTATGTACTTGAATATCTTTATGTACTTTATTCTATTTAGAAGACTGGCACAATAAGTAGGCCCTATATGTCAATTATGGTTCTGTTTTGCTTTTAAAATCATTGAAGTGATACATATCCTATAAGACCACTTTAATACTAATCTTTAACATTTGTTAAAACTAGTGAGTAGTAAGGGTATATCAAGAATACTAGATTTTTATATAAATCCTTGCATAGACATTTAGGAGCAAATATTGTGTAAAGTAGCCTGATAGCCTATTCACATGACTAGAATTGCCTGCAAAATCTTTCCCTAGCAAACACTTCTTTGGGTGAGAACAGGGAAAGAGAGAAATTTCTCTGAAGTGTTTTTTTTTCTTGGAATGTGTTACTCTTTTGTTGAAAAGGTTTTATCATTCTTTTGGGGAAGGGCTAGAATCTGTCTTTTAAGGTCTCGTAAAGGTGTTATCAATCTTGTGGAAACTGTTTTGGATATTAAAAAAATTTATAATTTTAAAATATAAACTAAAACCATATATATATATATATATAATATATATATATATATATATATATATATATATATATATATATATATATATATATATATATATATATATATATATATATTAAATCATTTTTAAAAATGGGTTTCTAATTTTGAAAATTTATCTTATGAATCTGATTACTCTTGTGATAATTAAATTCATAAATATTGAGAAGGAATAGAATGCGCTTTTCTTTAAAAAAAATTTTAGTTTGAAAAATATTTCTCAATTTCCTTGCAGGTTTTTAGATCTATGTGATCTAGGGAATAAAAAAAGTAAGGTTTCAAAGTTTACTGATACTATATTGGCCATATCTTTAGAACATTTAAGAGTCTTATTTATAAAAGCTCAGCTTGACTTAGATACGCTTCTTATTTAGGCTCAAAAGTAGTAAATAGATTTCGATATAAAAAGTGTAAAGCTTCAATTTAATAACCCAATAAGAATTTTACTTATAATATATATACGGTACATATAATAAATAAACTTACAGCATTTGAAATTGATATAAAAAATTAAATCTTTACTGGATTATATTGACCCAAGTAAAGCTATACAGCCTTATAGTATATATGGTAGAATTCTAAAAGAGGATAGTAGCAATATTGCAGAGGTACTGTACTTGATTTTTTTTAGAGATCTCTAAAATTTGGTGAGATGCCAGATTATTGGATTATGGTATACATTGTGCCTGTTATTTGAAAGAAAAGTAGAAAGAATATTGGGAAATTATAGTCCTGTTAGCTTAACTGTTATAAAAGTTTTGGAAAGTTAATGTCATATAGAGAATCATTTTGGATGATAAAATACTGTATGATTCTGGGAAATTATAGTCCTGGTAGATTAACATCTTTGGTTATAAAAGGTCTGAAAGTTAAAATGTCTTATAGAGAATCATTTGATGGTAAAATACATCGTTTGACTCCCAGCATGATTAGAAAGGGTGAACTGCAACAGATAAACCTTTGGAATTATAACACTTAGCCACTGCATTGACTCAGGAGACCCAGCTGGTTATGTATTTGGACTTTAGCAAAGCTAACAAGGTAATCCTCATGTTAGACTGATGCAAAAGCTATCACATTGTGATATAGCTAGAGGCTGTATGATCTGATTAAAGTGGTTGAAGGATAGAAGCACACAAATTACTGAATGATAAGTCATGAGGAACTTGCAAAGAGTGGTGTCCTGCAGGGTTCCGTGCTGGAGCCACTATTGTTCCTCATATATAATATAAATGATCTAGACCAGGCTTAAATGTTTTGGTTTCTGTAGTTTGCAGATGATGATCTGTAGACTCCTAAAAGGGAGACCAGAGAGAAGAAAACAAATATCATATTGATGTAAGAAATATTCATTCTGTATTATGGGTGTTAATTTTTGAATGATTTAATGATTTACCTCAGAAGTTGTTGATTTGGCGACTTCTTTCAACATTTAGCAAAGTAATTGATAGGTATATGAATTCCCAAGTATAGTTTATCAAGTGACTAAGTCTAATTGACAGGTTTGTAGTCAGTAAAACTCGTGATATATAGATGATTAGTCAAATTAAAATTGATTAGGCATGTAATTTAAAGTTTGCATTTTGTGGTAGTTGAAAGCCTTAGGGTACAATTGTCTGCCTTGTATGTTTAATTTTAATATTGTAGTTTGGCATGTGCAGTATATATTTTTCATGTATCACGTAATCCAGGTGGTCAAATTTCTACTTATTTACCCGGGGAAGGAAGTCTTGATAGTCCTGTGGCTATTTCATTATTCATTTCATGTTCTCAAGTGGGCTGTAGTCTGACAGTGAAAGGAAATGGGTGACCATTAACCTAGTAGTAATTTAAACATGTCAGAACAGTACTTAGAGCTGAGAATAAAAGACTAAAAATTTTTTAAAGAATTATATTCATGAACAAGACTTATGATAGTTATACTGTTAATGAAAGATGAATTGTAATTTCCAAGGATCATGAATGAGCAGAAGAAGAGAAACAGTAATTTAGCAGTTCCAGTAGGAATACAGGCATGGATCTGCCATCTCACTCATAAGATAACTATTGTCTCATCATTCATCAGCAGATACTCAGGTCCATTGAATCTTCTCTTGACCCTGCTCATGCAAGTATGTGACCATTCGCTGATGAATTTAGATGGCTGCAAAAGTAAAATATTTGTCAGAGGAAGGCAGCAACAGAAGGAAGCAAGAAGAATTAAACAAGAAGAAAACATACAACAAAGCATACTACAGAGAAATAATAAGACAACCATGATGAAACTCAAACACTTGTAGCAAGTATATATATATATACATACACAATTGGGAATATTTACAACTCACCACATCAATACAACCATCCAAATTATCAAATAAAGAATATCTGACAATTTATGCAATTTACATAGTACATACAGAAAGAAGTCGGAGTATGGTTATTTTTCAGTTATAAAATGAATAATTATAGATTTAATTTTCAACCAAGGCGAAGAAATCATGGACTAAATTATATTTTAACCTGTAAAATATTTATCTAACTAATTATATAGTTCCTATAGGACCTCTGTTAGTGTTTATGTTAAATATAGAGAAATTGATATTATATTATATATTATATATTAAAAATAAAAATATTTAAATATTTAGATAGAGTAGACCTAACTAGTACCTAATGAAAGTCAGCTGAAGAAGTTTACCCTCGTATTCTCATGTGTAAGGAATTGATGAACTGAGAACATCATAAATTAATAAGTAGAATATTTAAAATCTACACTGAATATCTCAAGTTTCTAGTGAACTACTGGTATTATAAGCAATTGATTAATTACAGCTTGGAATTATGGCAACCACAGATTTGTGAAAACTGAAAATAGGAAAAGATTAATTCATAAATTGATACACGATAAACTCCGAAATTATCATGATGATCAAATCCAAGATTGGCACCCTGTGAAGAATATCAGTTAGTCAATTTTTTATATGAATATTTACCCTGCTTATATTAAACTTATAAAATAATTTTAATAATTAAGGGAATTACGTGTACACTTACCCTGAAATGGGGATTTCAACCTTTCTAACAGGCCATCACTATGATTAAAATTTCTGGTTATAATAACTGTAGAGAATACTTTTCAATTTATTGTACAAAAAAAAAAAATAATAATAATAATCAACATAAATCAGATAACTTTAGATTTAACTGCTAAGTTTCCAGAAAAGGAAAGAGATATATTCATTAATCAAAAGCTCAATTTCTCTGCGATAAATAACTGAAGCAAATGTATGAATAATTAATGAATATATAAGGAATTATACATCCTTACTTGAAAAGTACCTCCAACCTTAGTTATCTTACATAAGATAATGAGAATCAAATCATCTCAATGCCATTCATTAATTGAATAATTTTGTGCCCAGAGCTATAAGTTGTGGTTTTGAAAATAAGTTATGAAGGGATTTCATCTGGATTTGAGAAAGTAGGCTACTACCTCTGTAAAGTCTGGATTTGAGAAAGTAGGCTACTACCTCTGTAAACAATAATTTTTGCAAGTTTGCCTTAGGATTCACCCAGTGATTTAGGTTTTTTATTAGGCCCTATTATTTTTTTTTAAATGCTACTGCTTTTTTTAGTTATAGATAAATGGTATATATACCATACTTAAAATTTAAAACCTCAGTTTCATGAGATATTGACAATATCAGGGTTCATTTTGAATGGTAATTAAGTTATTATTTTTCTATTCTTGAATTAGTTGGGTCCTTTTAACGTAAATATAATGGTTATGATTTTCCATACTGAATATTGATTATGTTTTTTTTTTTTTTTTTTTTTTCCTTAATGTAAATTTATATGCATTTTCTAGTGGCTGGGAATGGGACAGCCTTTAATTGGCTATTGTGGCTTCTTTCTTTCTGTTTTTCCAATTTTCCTATATTGCTATTTAATATGTTCAATATATTGAAAGCAAAATGCCTCTTGTGCTACAAAGGTGATGCAATGGTGGAGGAATGCAAGAAGTCAACTTTAGATATATACTATATATACCGTTATATATATATATATATATATATAATATATATATATATATATATATTATAATAATATATATATAATATATATTACATATATATATATATATAATATAGTAGTATTATATAATATTAGAGAGAGAGAGAGAGAGAGGGAGAGGAGAGAATAATAATAATAATAATAATAACAACAACTACATAAATAATAACAAACAGACACTGGTCCTCATAGTATCTTGACGTCGCTCGACCATCTTACGATGTTCGTGACTACCTACTCACGATACAGCGCGTAACTGATGGACGACCTGCATCCATACTCTATAACCACTACAACGAAACGCGATCCTATCATCTCCATGTATTTTGTATATTCTCGTCTCTCCTATTAGCATATCACTAACTGCACTCATCTGCCTGCCCCACCACGCCGTCCTCCGCCCGGGTACACTCTTAAGCTGCATGTAGACGTTCTTTCTAGTGAGTACGTAACTATTCAGTATTCTTCTGTATTCCCACTCATACATACACATACGTCTCGATGCGTGCGTGCACATCACTCACTCTCTAGCTATAATACACATACTCTCGACTTCTCTATATTATTTATCTACGTCTGTAGTATACTCGATCTCCCGCCCAGGCTGTTAGAGCAGCTAGTAAGAGCGTCTGGCATGTCCGTAGCTCACAAGTCCCAGTGTTAACAGATTCTCCCTGCAAATGAAACACCAGAACATTCTCTTACTTAGACTGTCAGGACCGTGTCAGACATGAGAATAGTTTGCCCCTTTGGTGGTCCTTTTTGATCTCGCAGCATAGCCCATTGTAGGACTACTATATGTTTTCTACTGGAAAGAGATTTTTAATAACTATAAGTATATATTTCCTTGATTCCGTAACGAGTAATTAAGTAGCATTAGAGTCTCAAGTTTAAGACATAATAATTGGAAGTAAAATAAATATACATAAAAAAGAGTATGGGAAAGAAAAATTTCAAACTATATTAATGTAAATATTTGAGACAATTATGCATTTAAAAGTAAACAAAGTCAAACTTTAACTAGTTGGAGACTGCTCCCATGAAAAGTAGGGTAATATGGGTAATATTCCATTAAGAAGAAAACTTAAAATATACTCGTATATATTTAGGAATATTATAATTACTTAGTTTCTTTGTTATTGTAGATTTTTTCTTCAACTTTAATTGATAGTTTGAAAATGATATAAATATCCATAATATAGGCTATGAATTACACTTTTATAAAACATGATTAATAATGATTTTTGAGTGCATGTTAATGATTACTAAATAAAAATAGTATAGTTAAAACTTTTCAATGTGATTGTCTGCATATTTAATATTTAGTTGTGTCGGAAGAACTGAAGTTTGACAGGTGAGTGGAGCAGTCTCGTAGGTTTTTATATTTTAAACCATTCATTATTTGGCTTTGTAAGTCGGCATTCTATTAATTTCACTTAAATTGATTGAATATTTTTCAATAATATAGATGCTAAAGATACGGGAAAAAAATATATATAAAATAGTATATTACTTGATATTTTTCTTTTGAATAAACTATAATAAGTGATTTAATTTTTACAGGACCAAAATAAACCATGAATCGTCTTACAACAATCTCGCAATACAATTTAAATAATAAAAAATGATAAAAGCAAGAAAGTATTTTTATGAAGGTGGAATAAAATTAAGAAAAATGTGGTTGAGGAAGACTGGCCCAAATTCTTGGGATTCGTCTTTTAAAAATAGTTAACTTTGACTCAGTGTTCTCTTGAAATAGACTTTCCTCGTAATATATATTTAACATCTTACTCAGAAGGTCACTCCTACCTCTCAATTTTCATTTAGACAGATATCACATGTCCTGCGGATGCGGGGAGTTTATTTGCGTGGGAAATTAATTTACAAATATCGTGTAATATTTTAAAACAAATGAATCAAGTAGAGAGTCATGAATAAAGACTGATGCTATTTCCTCGGCATGTTTATATTTCTTTCAAAATACTGATGCTATTTCCTCGGCATGTTTATATTTCTTTCAAAATTTTGAAAAGTATCTTTATCAGATGTGCTATTTTAATGTATTACTAA
>JABUQX010015583.1:15000-22500 GCA_015478945.1 Trachelipus rathkii | reverse complement strand
ATGTATAAACCACACGACCAACCCTTTGGTCTTCCATGGGTCAATTTTAGCCCATCCTAATTTTAGGAACTTAAACATTTTTATTAAAAACATATACTTTACAGACCTTAAAAGCGTAAAATCAGTAAATCAATAGAGTGTTAAACTAACAACAAGGGGATTATTATGCTTTTGTTTTTTTACTGTTTTACTGCTTTAACTCATGTTTTACTGTTTTAACTTATATGTTTTACTGCTTTAACTCACATATTTATTAACATTACATACCTTAAAGCAGTAAATCAGTAAATCAATAGAGGTGTTACCTAACACCTAGGGGGGATTAGTATGCTTTTGTTTTACTGTTTTACTGCTTTAACTCATGTTTTACTGCTTTAACTCATGTTTTTACTGCTTTAACTCATAGTTTTACTGCTTTAACTCACATATTCGATTAACATTACATACCTTAAAGCAGTAAATCAGTAAATCAATAGAGTTTGACCTAACACCAAGGGGGGGGGGGGTTAGTATGCTTTTGTTTTACTGCTTTACTGCTTTAACTCATGTTTTACTGCTTTAACTTTCTGCTTTACTGCTTTAACTTTCTGCTTTACTGCTTTAACTTTCTGCTTTACTGTTTTAACTTTCTGCTTTACTGTTTTAACTCATATATTTATTAACATTATGTTTTTTATTTTGTTTTAATACTTTTTATTTATTTTTATTATTATTTTTATTTATTTTTATTATTATTTTTATTATTTTATTATTTTATTTTTATTATACTTTAGTGTTATTTACTTCATGCCTATTGTTATTATTATTTAGAACACACACACACACACACACACACACACACACACACGCACACACACAACACACACATACACTTACACATATACACACATTCACTATGACACTTATACACACATTCACTATGACACTTACATTTACCCATAGACACTTACATTTACACTTATACACATGCGGTCACACACACACATTCACTATGATACTTATACTCACACGTTCACTATGACACTTACATTTGTCCATAACACTACATTTGTACACTTACAACTCACACACAGATTTTACTTACACTCACACAGATTTTACTTACACTCACACAGATTTACCTTACACTCACACACAGATTTACTTACACAAGCAGATTTACTTACTTGCACACAGATTACACACACACAACACACACACACACACACACACACATACACACCCACGCAACACTCACTTACACATATAACGTATAATTTATTTAACCCAACTTTTATGTTTTAATTAAAACGTACATCTCTATTACTCATTCTAAATTAAACTAAAAATTAGTTTCAAAGTTTTCTTAAAACTTCTAT
This sequence comes from Trachelipus rathkii, assembly GCA_015478945.1. NCBI lineage: Eukaryota > Metazoa > Arthropoda > Malacostraca > Isopoda > Trachelipodidae > Trachelipus > Trachelipus rathkii. Next base: position 21,142 of record JABUQX010015583.1, on the reverse strand, counting down.
AATAAATCAACCATTATCTTTGAGCAAAGAATATTATTAACTGTTAATACTTTTTGTTTTATAAATTTTTATAAACTATTCAAGTTTTTAAATAACCTTTTACTAAAATTTTTATTGAAGATTTTATTTAAAAAAACATATATTTTACGTCCCTTAAAAGAAATAAATCAGTAAATCAGTAGGGCCAGCCCCTAGCACCTCTACATCAAGCTTTGCCACGTTTTGTTCTATTGACTTACTGCTTTACATCATCTTTAGCCAAGTAATAAGTATAAATAACAAAATGAAGTTCTTCTCTGCTAACATAACATGTTATTTTATTAAAATCATTCTAAGTTTATTTAAAAATAACAATTATTCACTTACATTTATATTATTCAACTCGATGTTAACTAAAAATATTTTAAAAGTTTTTTAAATAATTCGGGTTTTCTTTATTATTATTTTTTTTTATCTTTTGTACATTGACAATCCATCACGAGAAAACACAACAACCCGCACTCCTTACAGATACGAAACTGACCTCTCTCTGTAAAATGTGTTGAAATAACTACTTAGGCCTAAAGATAAACCTTTTTGTAACCCGAGGCGATTAAGCCTAATTCCAGGTCAAAATATATTTCAAACTGACCTTTTTCTGTAAAATGTGGTGCAATAACTACGTTAGGCCTAAATTTAGGCCTAAATTTAGGATAAGCCTTTTTGTAGACGGGCTAATTTAATCCTAATACCAGGTCAAAAGGTAATTCCCGTATAGACAAGAATCATTGTTATTATTATTTTTATAAATATATTTCAAACTGAAACATGCTGGATCGGAAAGATCCTTTAAGCAGGTAAAAAGGAAATGTTTTCCTTACTTGTGATTGGTCGGGGTAATCCTTATCTCTATATGACCTCGTATGTGATTGGTCGAGAATTATTTTATCGTCTTTTGAAAATTAACGTTGTTCTTTAAACTTGTATTTGAGCAGGTGTGTGTTTTATTATCTTTTAGACCCAAACTCATTTTAAAATCATAGTCATTTTAGCTGTTAAGCGGTGCACAAGTTATCTGATTTGTATTAAAAGTGTTTTATTTTTACTAAGTGTATATCATATTTATAATAAATACTTACATTGAGGAATAATTATTAATTTCACTAGAATAGATAATAATTAATTCACTAGTTCATAAGCTAACCACCAGGGCTCAGCATGAGCCCCACCCACAAAGGCAGCCATCCCCGCACCCGCAGGTGCGTCCCGCCGCGTTCCCGCGATATATATATATATATATATATATATATATATATATATATATATATATATATATATATATATATATATATATATATATATATATATATATATATATATATATATATATATATATATATATATCGCGGGGGCGCGGCGGGGACGCACCTGCGGGTGCGGGGTTGGCTGCCTTTGCGGGTGGGGCTCATGCTGAGCCCTGGTGGTTAGCTTATGAACTAGTGAATTAATTATTATCTATTCTAGTGAAATTAATAATTATTCCTCAATGTAAGTATTTATTATAAATATGATATACACTTAGTAAAAATAAAACACTTTTAATACAAATCAGATAACTTGTGCACCGCTTAACAGCTAAAATGACTATGATTTTAAAATGAGTTTGGGTCTAAAAGATAATAAAACACACACCTGCTCAAATACAAGTTTAAAGAACAACGTTAATTTTCAAAAGACGATAAAATAATTCTCGACCAATCACATACGAGGTCATATAGAGATAAGGATTACCCCGACCAATCACAAGTAAGGAAAACATTTCCTTTTTACCTGCTTAAAGGATCTTTCCGATCCAGCATGTTTCAGTTTGAAATATATTTATAAATAATAATAACAATGATTCTTGTCTATACGGGAATTACCTTTTGACCTTGTATTAGGATTAAATTAGCCCGTCTACAAAAAAGGCTTATCCTAAATTTAGGCCTAAATTTAGGCCTAAACGTAGTTATTGCACCACATTTTACAGAAAAGGTCAGTTTGAAATAAATTTTGACCGGAATTAGGCTTAAATCGCCTCGGTACAAAAAGGATTATCCTAAATTTTACAGAGAGAGTAGTTATTTAAACACATTTTACAGAGAGAGGTTCCAGTTTCGTATCTGTAAGGAGTGCGGGTTGTTGTTTTCTCGTGATGGATTGTCAATGATAACATAGATAATAATAATATAATAAAGAAACCAAATATATTTAAAAAAAACTTTGAAATATTTTTAGTTAACATCGAGTGAGAATAATATAAATGTAAGTGAATAATTGTTATTTTTAAATAAAAACCTTAGAATGATTTAATAAAATACATGTTATGTTAGCAGGGAAGAACTTATTTTGTTATTTTATACTTATTACATGGCTAAAGATGATGTAAAGCATTAAGTCAATAGAACAAAACGTGGGCATAACTTGATGTAGAGGGGTGCTAGGGCTGACTTTACTGATTTTTACTGATTTATTGCTTTAAGCTACGTAAAATATATATGTTTTTAATAAAATTCATAAAATTTTTAGTAAAATTATTTTAAAACTTTGATTAGTTATAAAATTTATAAACAAAAAGATTAACAGTTAATACTAAAATTCTTTGCTCAAGATAATGATTGATTTATTTATAGAAGTTTTAAGAAACTTTGAAATAACTTTAGTTATATTTGAATGAGTAATATAAATATGTACGTGTGTTATTAAACATAAAATAGTTTTAATAAATTATACCTTATATGTGTAAGTGAGTAATAAATTATATGTTATGTGTGTGTGTGTGTGTGTGTGTGTGTGTGTGTGTTAAATCTGTTGTGAAAGTGTAAGTAAATCTGTGTGTAAGTAATTCTGTGTGTGAGTGTAAGTAAATCTGTGTGAGGGTAAGTAAATCTGTGTGAGTGTAAGGTAAATCTGTGTGTGAGTGTAAGGTAAATGTAAGTGTCTATGGACAAATGCAAGTGTCATAGTGAATGATTGGTATAAGTATTCAGTTGTGTGTGTGTGTGTGACCTCATGTGTATAAGTGTAAATGTAAGTGTCTATGGGTAAATGTAAGTGTCATAGGTGAATGTGTGTAAAAGTGTCATAGTGAATGTGTGTTATAAATGTAAGTGTATGTGTGTGTTTGTGTGCGTGTGTGTGTGTGTGTGTGTGATGTGTGTGTGTGGTTGTGTTGTTGTGTTCTAAATTAATAAATAAACAATGGCATGAAAGTAATTAACACTTAAAGGTATAATAAAAATAAAATAATAAAAATAATAAAAAATAATAAAAATAATATAAAAATAATAATAAAAATTAAATAAACAAAGTATTAAACAAAACATAAAAAACATTAATGTTAGATAAAATATATTGAGTTAAAGAGTAAAGCAGGAAAGTTAAACAGTTAAAGCAGAAAGTATAAAAGCGTTAAAGCAGGAAAGTGTTAAAGCAGTAAAGCAGAAAGTTATTAAAGCAGTAAACATGAGTTAAAAGCAGTAAAGCAGTAAAAACAAAAGCCATACTAACCCCCCCCCCTTGGTGTTAGGTCACACCCCTATTGATTTACTGATTTACTTGCTTTAGTATGTAATGTTAATGAATTATGTGAGTAAAGCAGGTAAAAACATATGAGTTAAAGCATTAAAACATGAAATTAAAGCAGTAAAACATGAGTTTAAGGAGTTAAAACAGTAAAACAAAAGCATACTTAATCCCCCCTAGGTGTTAGGTAAAAACCCTCTATTGATTACTGATTTACTGCTTTTAAGGTATGATAATGTTAATAAATATGTGAGTTAAAGCAGTAAAACATATAAGTTTAAAACAGTAAAACATGAGTTAAAAGCAGTAAAACAGTAAACAAAAGCATACTTAATCCCCCTAGTTTAGTTAAACACCTTATTGATTTACTGAGTTTACTTGCTTTAAGTCTGTAAGTATATGTTTTTAATAAAAAATGTTTAAGTGCCTAAAATTAGGATGGGCTAAAACTGACCCATGGAATACCAAAGGGTTGGTCGTGTGTTTATACATGTGTATAAGTGTAAATGTAAGTGTAAGTGTCTATGGTGAGTGTAAGTGCCATAGTGAATGTGTGATATAAGTGGTAAGTGTGTGGTGTATGTGGTGTGGTGTTTTGTGGACCGCTTGGTATAAAGTGTAAATGTAAGTGTCTATGGGAAATGTAAGTGTCATAGTGAATGTGTGTATAAGTGTCATAGTGAATGTGTGTATAATTTAAGTGAATGTGTGTGTGTGTGTGTGTGTGTCTGTGTATATAGTATATGTGTGTATGTGTATATGTATAAGTGTGTGTGTGTGTGTGTGTGCGTGTGTGTGTGTGTGTGTGTGTGTGTGTGTGTGTGTGTGTGTGTGTGTGTGTGTGTGTGTGTGTGTGTGTGTGCACGGATGGGTTAAAGTTAGGATAGATCCATACAGGTCAGGTTCCTACATGACCTCATGTTAGCACAGCTACCTACCAAAGGCTAGGCATCAGTTACCTGGATGAGCTCAAGGCGGGGCGGAGGCTAGGTGCAGGAGTAGGATAGGTGTAGGCTAGGTGTAGGTGTACGCTTTAGGTTAGGTAGGTTAGGTTAGAGTTAGGTAGGTTAGGTTAGGTTAGTTAGGTTAGGTTAGGGTAGGTTAGGTAGGTTAGGTTTAGGGTAGTTAGTCAGGTTAGTAAGGTCAGGTAGGGTGGCAGTTATAGGCTTAGGTGTTTAGGCCTGGGTATAGGGGTATCCGGCAAGTCAATGTCGAATATCATGATCAAACACAGGTTAATTATATATATATAATCTATATATATATATAATATATATATATATAATATATCAATATTATTATATTATATATATTAATATATATAATAATTATAATATATATATATATATATATATATAATATATATATAATATACATTATCCTCTCTCTCTCTCTCTACACATCATCTCTCTCTCTCTCCTACTCGCTCTCTCTCTCTCATCTTCTCTCTTCTCTCTCTCTCTCTCTTTCTCTCTCTTTCTCTCTCTCTCTCTCTCTCTCTCTCTCGTCTCTCTCTCTCGCTCGCTCGCTTTGTGTAGATGGGCATGTTTGGATCGTAAAAAGCCACGTGTTAGTTCGCTGGACGAACTAATACCAAAATAAAAATAAAAATAATGAAAAATAATTAAAATAATTAAAAATAATAAAAATAAATTAAAATAAAAAATGGATTAAAATAATTCAAATAAATGAATTAAAAATTCCTGAGCGAAATATGAATAAACAATGATAGCACGGTCTTCCACGTGCTTTTACGGTGGCGATTCTCAATACGAGAGACCTTATAACAGAAAATAAAATAAAAATAATAAAAATACGCAAATAATAAAAGTAATTCAAATAAAAAGTAAGTATGTTTATATGTATGTGTGTGTGTGTATGGATGATAGCGATTTTACTCTCTCTCTCTCTCGTTGTATATATATATATATATATATATATATATATATATATATATATATATATATATATATATATATATATATATATATATATATATATATATATATATATAAATTGCATATATATAAAATGCAAAATCGAGATGCGCTTTTTCTAAACTTTTAATATGGAAATAGCTATTTCCAAAATTTTTGTATGCATAAAAATGATTTATATATAAGTAACATTTGTTTATATATTAATGGGCATTCAGACGGAGCCCAATTAGTTAAGTTCAATACACTTCCTTAAGAGGCTACGGGTCGAGTTCCAGTTCGGTCAGTGACATGGAGAGTCACTTTTTTAAATTCCCACAATTCCTTTGTTCATTCTTGTGGGTGGGATGATTCGCATCAGAAGATAGATGATGTTATGCGCATGCGCATGATGCATATACATGTATGCGCAAACGCATGGTACATAAACATGACTAAGTAGTAGTATAAAATGACATGTGGCGACCATTCCTTAAAGAAGGCCCAATGGGTTCAGGATACCTGTGAAACCTTCCAGAAGAGTACAAGAGCAACTATATATATATATATATAGTGAAAGGCAAATTTGAAAATAGATTCAATGAAAACTATGGTATAGGGGATTGGGAATACCTCCTTGGAGAGCCCAGACAGATAAAGCAGTCACGGTGAATGGAATGGGT
>JABUQX010015583.1:7500-10000 GCA_015478945.1 Trachelipus rathkii | reverse complement strand
GTAATCTTATCTCTATCCTTTCCCATTTACACACACATATCCGTACTGCCCTCCCCCCCGTTATCTCACTCTTCCATGTATACTTATGATTTTCACTTTTTTTGAACCAAGTATTCCCCACTATCATTCTTCTTTCAACACACAACTCTAACAGACTTTCTCCATTAACATTCCTCTCCCCTACCCCAAATGGACCTATTATTCTTCCCTCCCCCTCCCTACCCACTCCTGCATTTAAATCTCCCAATAGACAAATTTTATCGTTTACCCCAAAACTTTCCCAGCACTCATTTAACTCATTCCAAAATCTTTCTCTCTCCTCCTCCCTCGCTCCATTCACTGGTGCATATGCACATATAAAAACCCACATTTCCCCCCCCGAATTTCACTTTTACCCACATTATCCTTGAACTCACCTGGCTACACACCCTTACCTTATCCCACACCTCTTTCCTCATGACTATTCCTACCCCTTCCCTCCCCCTCACTCTCTCGTTCACCCCTGATACCATACCCTTGTATTTTCCAAAATCCATCTCCCTCTTTCCCTTCAGCTTAGTTTCAGTTATCCCTAACACATCCAACCTTCTTTCTTCAAACATTAACCCCACTTCCTCCCTCTTCAAATCTTCGTTTACCCCTCTCACATTCATACATCCCACCCTTATTACCTCTCTCTTCCCCATCTTTTCCCTTCTTCTATATCTATTTTCACCCAGACTGCACGTTTTGTGGGACTTCCCACCCTAGGTGCTTCCCAACACCTAGGCCACCACCCCGCTCACCGAAAATACCCACAACAACACTAACAATAAAAGGTTAAAATAAAAATATAAAATATAAAAATATAAAAGGTTAAAACCTACACTCTATCAAAACCCCACACACACATACACACACACATACACAAAATTATATATATATACACACATAATAAAAAGATTAAAACGACAATATAAAAGGTTAACCTACACTATCTATTTATATTTATTTATTTATATTTATTTATTTATATTTATTTATTTATATTTATTTATTTATATTTATATTTATATTTATATTTATATTTATATTTATATTTGTATCTATATCTATATCTATATTTATATTTATATTTATATTTATATATATTTATATTTATATTTATATTTATATTTATATTTATTTTATATTTATATTTATATTTATATTTATATTTATATTATATTTATATTTTTATTTATATTTAATTTATTTATATTTTATATTTATATTTAATTATATTTAGGACTATAATTATTTCATCTTAAGTTAAATCTGCTGCAAAGTTTCAATAAACAACGTAATCACTTCACTACTATTCACACTCGTCGAGTCAGGGATTTAATCTTCAACCCTAGGTCCAGGTAACACAATTTATCTTGATAAAGACTTTTGTTCAAGATTTTCGAATCCTTTATTCAAATCCTTAGTTCAGATTTAAGATGGTTAATCTATATTTCGTATGCCACAATTTTACTTTCAAAAGTTTCAAATCCCGTTGATAATTTATCAATTTTTCAATTTACATCATCAACTTCTGGCGAACATAGGATAAAATTTCACCTATTTCGGAAACTTTTGGCTCATTGCATGCTAATTTTGTTAGTTTTTTTTTTTTTTTTTTTATTTTCTTTAAGGAGGTTGATCAGGGCCTCTACGTTGACTATCAGTTGCAGCGGCTGGAATTAAAAAAATAGTTGCCTTTTACGAATCATAGAGTCCAATTTAGCACCTCATCATCAGATGGCACATAAGTTTAGCAAATGTAAACTATAATCATTCAGATTTTGATCCATTGCTAAATAAACACGGAACACTTGCTTAAATGAGGCAGTATAATAAGAGCCAGACAATAAACTAAAATCTATCAAATAAGTCGTTTATCGGGAGAGGAGACAATCACCCCCAATATAAGTTATCAGACGATTACATTCACAGGTAAACAGAGAGAGAACTTGAACACGTCTATATATATATATATTTATATATATAATCTCATTCGAAGGCTCGATGATAAGCCGCAGACGTAAATTTCAACTTGATTCCCTTTTTAAATATTAACGATCAGTGGCAATTGTTACTTCTCTGAGTCAGAAAAATAATACCGTTTTCTTTAAATCTAAGCAACCTCTGTAATTGCCTGCCGACTCTAGTAGCAGTCATTTTTTTAAAAAAATTATTATCTTTATAAAATAAATGTATTTTAATTGTAATAATTTTCATTATATATATATACTATATAATAATATATATATATATATATATATATATATATAATATATATATATATATATATACTAATATAATCCTGCACATGTATATATATAAACTATTATATATATATATATATATATAGATTTGCCTACTCAAGAATTTTTACCACGAGCCGGCTATATATATATAATATATATCATATATATTATATATATATATCATATATATATATAATATATATATATACTATATATACTATATATAT